>CM060964.1:316233127-316295627 GCA_030765045.1 Tenodera sinensis
CAAAGATTAGGCAATGCTACCTGTTCTGGCTACAAAACATGTCTGATAACCGTGTTCTTGGTCTTCCCGGATGTCGTTTCCCAATAGGCCTATAGTTCGACACTTTCCTTTCGATCCTTTCTATAGGCACTCTTAACATGCTCTCTCCATTCCTGTAATAGAAAATTTTGCCTACCAAAGGATTTATTTCTAGTTCTTCCCATACTTTTTCATTTGCAATTTTAACTAAAAGTGTGCATCCTTTTACTGTTCTTAAGAATCTAATTCGGCAACCTGTATCTTGTTTGTGTCAGTTTTTATCAACGTCCATGTTTCGGACCCATAAAGAAAAGTAGGCACGGTCATTACTTTATAAAACTTAATTTGTGTTTCTTTTCTGGTTTTGGTTTAAGGCTTCTGTTTATTGTAGTGCATATTTGCTGGAACATAGGTCATTTATTTTTAAAATCATTTTCAGATTCATAGCTGACATATGTTCCTAAATATTTAAAACCCGTGACTTGCTCTAATATAATGTCATTAATTATAATTTTGGTTCTAACAGCATATTTGCCTCGGTACGCCATTGTTTTTGTTTTATTTGTTGAAACTTCAAATGTTTGTTGTATAACTTCTGTAAAATATACGCTGCTCTTTGCAGCTCGTCTTCAGTTTTATTCGTCATCTGCAAATAGCATCGTCTTAAGCGTAAAATTTGGTGCAATATCAATGCCTCCGTTAATTTTAAACATCTACTCTCTAATCAGGTCTTCTATATAAATGTTAAACAGTATAGGAGATAAACTGCAGCCCTGCCTTACACCTTGATTTACATATATCCGTTTGCTATACCTTCCAATATGTATGCCGAGTGTTGTATTTTTATATATACCTATTAGTACTTTGATTAAATGATCAGGATATCCTCTTCGAGACATAATTTCCCATAGTTTTTCCCTAATTACACGGTCAAAAGCTTTTTCGTAATCGATAAAAGCTATATGTGTTTCAAGGTTAAATTCCCTTCTTTTTACACGCTTAACATTAGCTTCACCTGTAAGTATGTATGTATGCATGCATGTGTGTGTGTGTGTGTGTGTGTGTGTGTGTGTGTGTGTGTGTGTGTGTGTGTGTGTGTGTGTGTGTGTAATGGAATCTTTCGACGTAATTTTCACCAACTTAGAATTGCCTGATTGACTTGAGAATTAGCACACCTGTCAAGGACCGATGACAATACAATAAAGCATAACTTTGCCCTAAGGTCCTGACCAGGATCATCAGGATAAAAAAATTAATTAGCTAAATTTGTTAACGTAACGGACCCTTTCGACGTAATTTTCACCAACTTACATTCGTTTGACTTGAAAATTAGCACACGTGTCAAGGACCGATGACAACACAATAATATAACTTTGTCCTAAGGTCCTGGCCAAGATCATCGGGATAAAAAGAAATAGCTAAATTTGTCAATGTAATGGACTCTTTCGACGTAATTTTCAACAACTTATAGTCGTCTGATTGACTTGAAAATTTGGACACCCGTCAAGGACCGATTACAATACAATAATATCATAACTTTATTCTTAGGCCCTGAACAGGTTCATCAGAATAAAAAAATAACTAGCTAAATGTATAAGTTTAACGGTATCTTTCAACGTAATTTTCAGCAACTTGCAGTCATCTGAATATCTTGAAAATTTGCAAACCTGTCAAGGACCGATGACAATACAATAATATCATAACTTTGTCCTAATATCCTGGCCAGCATTATCAGGATAAAAATGTGACTTGGCTAAATTTATCAATGTAACGTAATTTTCATCAACTTGAGCCGTCTTGACTTGAAAATTTGCAAACATGTCAAGGACCGATGACAATACAATGACATCATGACTTTGTCCAAATGTCCTGACCAGCATTATCAGGATAAAAAGTGACTTGGCTAAATTTAACAATGTAACGTAGTTTTCACCAACTTGAGTCATCTGATTGACATAAAACTATGCACACATGTCAAGGACCAAAGACAATACGCTAATATCATGACTTTGTCCTATGATCCAAAGTCATCAGGATAAAAACGTGACTTTGCTAAATTTATAATGTAATGTGATTTTCACCAACTTGAGTCGTCTGATTGACTTGAAAAAATTGGCACACATGTCAAGGACCGATGACAAAACCATAATATCTTCAATTTGCTTTAATATACTGACCAGGATCTTCAGGATAAAAATGACTATGCTAAATATCAATGCAAAGGAATCTTTTGACGTAATTTTCACCAATTTTGAGTCGTCTGATTGACTTGAAAATTTGCATCGTGTTAAGCACCGATGAGAATACAATAATGTCATGACTTTGTTCCAATGTCCTGACCAGGATCGTCAGGATAAAGAAGACTAAGCTACATGTATAGAAAGTAGTACAATAAATTATGACAACTTAGATGTCGCTAGGGTACATTTCTACATGAATCCTGAAAATTGCTTTAATTAAATAACTACATATTTATATATTGGATGATGTAGATGCCCAGAGAGAGGATCTGAAAGAAACACGTGACCCAGGGGAAATATCGCGGACCGGAGTTCACGCAGGGCCAAGTTACCCACAACAGCTGGTAGTTTAGAAATCGACGCAAGTTACACTGGACAGAGGAACTAAATCGCTTGAAAATATTGAAAGGCGGAGAGGCTCGGAGAGAGGATCTGAGAGGGACTCGAGATTTTGGAGGCAGGATTGCGGATCAAAGTTTAACCAGGACCAGGAAGTCCACAACAGCTGATAGTGCACTTAAAACAGTAATAGTAGTTTAATACTGTTCAAAAAATAGTGATTTGATAATTTTCAAAAAAGAAATTTGGAAGAAATTTCGAATTCAGAAACTTTAAAACGATTTGAAATTAAAAATTTTGAAAAATTTGTAAATAGAAAAGTTTGAATCTGAAACATTAAAAATAGGTAGATTTAGTTTAAAAAAAAAACAAACAAAAAAAAACACGCTTTTATAACAAACCGAACTAAAAAGTAGAAAATAATATTAAGTATGAAGAGTTTGTTCTATAGCGATACAAAGTCAACTAGTTCATTATATTTCAAAATTTTGTAATAAGTTTAAAATAAAAAAAAATTATATTAACAAAATAATAAATTTTATTGTTAAAAGCGTGGGGTTCTGACATCAAATGTTATAAATTGCTGATTGATAGTAAGGATGTGATAAAAATATTTAAAAAGCACCCCACGCTGTTACAATACAATTTATTATTTTCTTAATATAAATTAGTTTTTATTTTAAACTTATTAAACAATTTTGAAATATAATGAAATAGTTGATTTTGTATCGCAATAGAAAAAACTCTCCATGCTTAATATTATTTCTACTTTTTTGTTCGGTTTGTTATAAAAGCGTGTCTTTTAGTTTTTTTTTAACTATAATTTATTTCCATTATCTGCTTAAATGTAAAAGTAGCATCTGTACAGGATAGTCTTTTTCTAAAACCAGTTTTTTCTTCTAATAATAGAACGTCTGATATGGCTTGATTTTTATATCCTGTATTTAAAATACTTATTACTCCTATAGTTTTCTCATTTGTTTCTAGCACCTTTTATAAATACAGATATAACTTGGGCATGCGACCAGGGTCTTGGAATCTGACACGCATTCCAACAGCTATTAATTGAGCACAAAAGTCTCTGATTCAGTATTGGTCCATCATATTTCCATAGTTCTACATTTATTCCATCTTCTCCTGCAGCCTTTCTGTTCTTCATTTCTGTTAATACTGTTTCCAATTCCTCTAAGGTAATGGGATCTATAATTCCACAGATAATTTCGTTTTCTTCCGCTTCTTCTTCTTCTTCTTCTTCTTCTTCTTCTTCTTCTTCTTCTTCTTCTTCTTCTTCCACAGAAGGTTTAAACCACAAATCTCTATAATGTTGTACCCATTATTCTTCTCGAATTACATTTATATTTGCTACATCTCTTTCTTCGCTGTCTAAATGTTTTAGCACTTTATAGTAGGTCATAATTTGTCTCCCATGTATATCATCTTCCACGGTGCAAATAAATTTGTCCCAAGACTCTTGGCGAGCTTTCCTTATAATGTTTTTCGTTTCGTTTCGCTTTTTCCTATACATTTCTCTCGCTTCGTCCGGTTTTCTTTTTTTGTTGTAACGATTATGGGTGAGCTAATTTCTTATCTCTTACTGCTTTTGCAAATTCTGCAGTCCATGTTCTTAAACCCTTTTTCTTACGATATTTTCTTTTCTTTCCTAACACTTCATTATCTGTACTTCTTAGAACTTGTATATTATCCCATTCCTCATTAATATCTTGGCTTATTTTTTGTTCTTGTACGTAAGCAGATAACCTTCTTTGATATAAATCTTTTACACTCTCTTCTTGTAACAGGTATATTTAAAGACTTCTTCAATCGATCTTTCATGACTTTTCATTTTCCTCCATCTTCTTAAAAGATGTATCTTTGATATTAACAAATAGTGATCAGTTTATACATCACTTCCCCGATAGACTCTTACATCTTTTACGTGCGATGACAATCTTTTGTTAGTAATGACATAGTCGATTAGTGATCTACATTCCCTTGCGCACCAGGTAAACTTATGGATGCCTTTTTTCCTAAAGATAGTATTCGCTGCAAAATGTCTTAACTTTTCTCCATTATCATTCAAGGTATCCTCGCCAAACATACCTATGACATCTTTAATCGGCATTTTTCTTACTCGAGCATTCAAATCTCCCGATGTTATAAGGTTGTCACTGTTTATGTATTTGCTCATTTATTTAGCTCTTCATAGAATCTATCATTATCTTCCTTCTTGCCCTCTTCAGGGGCATATACTCCGATTACGGTCAAATAACCTCTAGGTATTTTAAATCTGACAGTTAATATTCTGTCATTTATACAAGTGTAAGATCTTATTTGTCCACTTCTAATCAATAATTACTGCAACTCCGCTAGCTGCTCTTTGTTGTTCACTAATTCCACTGTAAATCAAAGTGTAATCTCCTATATGTTGAGTTCATTAAGTTTCTTTTCTGTTCCCTTTAGAACCACTATATTTGATTTTCTTTCTTATAGTTCTTTAATAAGTTCAACTTCCTTATTAGCTAAACCACGAAAATTCCATGTTCCTAAAAGTCATTTGTCCCATATTCCAAAGTCTTGGTCCTTTTTCTTGCCAAGTCGTCTTAGTTGTTGTTCATCTGGCTCATCTACTTGAAGCTTTTCAGTAAGAAAATCTTGCTTGATAGGGTTACAAGCCCCATGCAAGCACAGTTTGATGTTGGGGTTGCAACCTTACTGCCTCCATACTTGCAGAATTTTTAATTGAGGTTTTCTCCCCCAGAGAAGTTGCCTTCACTGACCTATCGAACATTCTCAGCCCGTCTTCGCCCTCATCCCTGGGCAGGGCCCTCCATATTTGTAGCCCCTGGAGAGAGGGTGTCCCAGCATTTTGAAGCTCCCAAGAACTGGACTCCCTGCTGGTCCACGGGTCCTTATTTCGTATTCGGACCACCCCACCAATCTGATGGGATCCCTCATCCGCCACCCGAGTGACGCGCGCGGTAGGAGGTACAAGGTACCCCAAGGGCTTTGTTTTTAAATAGAATGTAACTGATGGTTACTTTTATTGCATATTTTATATAACTACATTATACCAAGTGGCTCACTCCAGCCGGCATTGGAGTAAGTAGATACCCTTCATGCGTTAAAAGAGTTGCATAAATCGCGGGGGTAAATCCAGTCAGTGGCGTGCATGAGCTTTGTTCTGCTTGTAAGAGAAGCGGGCGGGATGCCAGGCTAGCGTGTGTAGCGCGTGATAATAGACAAGAATAGTCTTCGAACATTTTCCATTTCACTTATAGAAACTTTATTTTCTAGGGAATAAGCTCATTCCTGTATATGCTGCTATTGTCCAACATTACAGATTGTAAATTGCCGTAACAAAACCCATGCAAACACGAGGACACGTAATGTTTCATTGTCATTTTTTTGTTTCTTATTAGTGTTATTGTATTTAATTATTATTTTTAGCTATTGTTATTTTTGTTTCTCATTATTGTTATTATATTATTCATATTGTTTATATTATTAACATTAATATTAATTTTGTTATTATAATATTCTTGTGGTGTATTTATCATCATTATTAAGTTTATCAGTGATAATATTGTTATTATTACTGTTTTGATTATTATGCTTATCATCATTATTATTGTTATTATTAGTAGTAGTGGTAGTGGCGGTGGCGGCGGCGGCGGCGGCGGTGGTGGTGGTGGTGGTGGCGGTGGCGGCGGCGGCGGCGGTGGTGGTGGTGGTGGTGGTGGTGGTGGTGTCTTTCTCCCAGCCAGACTTAGAAGACCACGGTATCTGGAATAACTGAAAGGTGAGCTTCAGAATTTTCTTGATGAGGTTCCTGTATCTTGGCGGTGCAACACCGTGCACTGGTTCAAACGAGATGGTGCACCATCTTACTATTATGAACCTGTGAAGATCCATTTCAATTAGTTGTACCCTGGATGGGCCTAGGTGGCTCATTACCTTGGCTAACAGGATGTCCTCATGTAACTCTATTAGATTAGTTTTTTGGAGACACTCAACAATATTGCGTTTTAAACAAATCCCCTCAAAAGATCGTTAAAGCATATGCATCAGTCACACCCCTGTTCTCAGAAACTTCCATATAGATACAAGAGGACGGTTGGAACATTGTATCACTCAACAAGGCATCATTTTGAACACCTAGTCACCGTAACAGTAGCCTTTGATGATAATAACGATGAAATTAATAGCGTAATAATAAACCATAAATATAACAAAACTATTAATATTAATGTAATAATGAAAATGATAATAATAAAATTAATTAAAATAAAACTAATAATTATGGTACTAATAATAGTGATCTTGATAATAGTAATAACTACAAAAAATAACAATAACTAGCAATAATAATACAATTAATAAAAATAATAATGGGGATATTAATGATGATGATGATGATGATAATAATAATAATAATAATAATAATAATAATAATAATAATAATAATAATAATAATAATAATAATAATAATAATAATAATAAACAACAAAAGTAATACCAATAATAATTATACACAATAATGATAATAAACACTAATAAAAATAATTACTATAAAATAATAGCAAAAATAATTTTTATTATAATGTTAATAAGAGAAATAATAACATAATAAACTAATGAGAGTAAAATAAAAGTAATAACAATATGGTAATAACAATAGCAATAATAACTATAACTAAAATAATAAAAGATAGCAATAACATTAATAAAAAACAAAGAAATACCAATGAAGCATTACGCGCCCTCGTGTTTGCATGTATTTTATTACGGAAATTTACAATCTGTAATCCCTAATGTTAGGCAATAGCAGCATATACCGGAATGAGTTTATTTCCTGGAAAATAAAGTCCTGTAAGTGAAGTGGAAAATATTTGAAGACTATTCTTGTCTATCATCACACGCTACACACGCTAGCCTGGCATCCCGCCCGTTTCTCTTACAAGCAGAACAAAGTTCATGCACTCCACTGACTGGATTTACCCCCGCGATTTCTGCAACTGTTTTAATGCACGAAGAGTTATCTACTTACTCAAATGCCGGTTGGAGTGAGCCACTAGTACACATCGAGGTTTTAAGCCTAATCAGGTGAGTTCTCTAGTGTTACGTCCTCATGGACTTAATTTAATAATCCTAAAACCCTTTTTG
This sequence comes from Tenodera sinensis, assembly GCA_030765045.1. Taxonomy (NCBI): domain Eukaryota; kingdom Metazoa; phylum Arthropoda; class Insecta; order Mantodea; family Mantidae; genus Tenodera; species Tenodera sinensis. The sequence continues at coordinate 316,240,888 of CM060964.1, forward strand.
ATGTACGTTTTTAGGATGATCGTTGTACTCATAAGGCATTACCACAGCCCTGTATTGAAAATTTGATATCGAGAGATCTCTGGAAATACACGTTTTGAAGCATTCTGAATCCAAAAAGGCATTTTAGCGAACCGTCCCGTGTGTGTGTGCGCGCCTGAGAGAGAGAGAGAGAGAGAGAGAGAGAGAGAGAGAGAGAGAGAGAGAGAGAGAGAGAGAGAGAGAAAGAGAGAGAGAGAGAGAGGCAGACTTACAAATGAAACGGATAAAAAGCAAATTTGATGTTATAGTTAGGTACAATGAATAGTTTGTCAATTCCTCTGTTACCTGGATTTTTGTTTTCATTTTTAACTGTTAACAAAATTGCTCCAACAATTTTGATTAAAGTACTACATTTCTACGATATAGATATAGAAATAGAATGTGTACCTTTGGTTTCTGCAGATCCCTCTGAAATTCTTGTTTTCATATAATTTTACATAACTGGGAAGCTATACAAGACAATTTATATAACATAAAGCTATTTGTGGCATTAACCATTCTCGTAATATTCGTTGATTTTCAATTGAATTGTCCAGTATATTAAGCAGCACACTTCGGTAAGTTAAAGAGTCCGTTCTTGTATTTTTCATGAGCACAGGCAAAATAATGTCAAGACTAGGATGTGTATCCCTGATTTTCAAATGTTGACTATCGTCTCAGTCTCCTGTATGCACTAAATTAACATAGCCATTAAAACTATTTCTGTGAAGATTTTATCAACACTAAATACAAGAAATAAAGGAAAAACAAGCTGTTGTATGAATAATCTGTAGAATAAATATTAAAACATGCGATGGTGAGTAGAGAACGTCGTGTGATAATAATGGACGAGCTTTTTTATCCGACTGTACTTACCTTAAGCGGATTTTCCACTCGTCCCCATCGTTATTTCAATATTTATCATGGTAGGTGTATTGAATTTTTTCTGGACTCAATATGGATATGTTCCACCATTGGTAGCTCATTGTAATATAATATGTTTCTGTGTTGCACCTGAACTGCTGTTATCTCATAGGACACAGCTTGCAAAACATGTACGAAAACTTCGCGAACTTCACTGATATTGAACTGGCTATTCTGATGAATATCAGAGCACCTTCCTTATTCTTCTGTGATAAAAAATGTGCTAGAAACAACTCCATGATGGTTAAAATGATTGGAGGCATTGTTCTATGAGAAGTGTACATAAAACTGACCTACGCTATGGTGTGTGTACATGGATCCATCAAATACAAACGAGAGTTTTCTTCTTACTATAAGCAAAGAAGCGATACAGACCTTTGGTGTTTATGTGATAATAGTGGGCTTGTCTTCGGCTCATTTTCTTAGTCGGAGGCCATGGCGATTGTGAACACGATTGAGTGAGAGGTACATCTGGATTGTTACACCGCTTCTACTAACACTGTATGAACGTCACAAAATGTTATTGCAGGAAAGAGAAATTCACGAAAACGGTTTTCAAAACATGAACCGTGTTGAGAATGGCATTCTCGCTGTTTGCGACTTTATGAATTTGGCCGTTATTTCTTCTCCTTCAACGTGGGTTAGACCTACTAGTCTGTTGCATGTCCAGTATTAACATTAATTCCTCCTTAATCTATGGGTATGTCTGAGATTTCAAGAGTATTCGATCTTTAGTTATTCTGAAAGCATGAGTTTTCCATTTAGTGATATACATACAGGACGGAAGGGAAGTTATTACATTCCTTCTAATATGTACTTCATAGAAGCATTACAAACAAAAAAGTGTAATGACATTTTGTTCTTTGACCAGCCGATTTCGAAAAAAATAAATAGGAAAATGGCAAGACACTTCTTGAATATCTGCTTCAGTCCAGATCTTTACCCCCGTGACTGCCATATTTTTGTATCAATGGGATAACTATTGGGAGATTAGGTGTCTGTAATAGAAGAGTTCGTACACAAATGGTGTGCAAAACTGACTATTCACTTTCAAAAGTGCATTTCCTTAGTGGAGAACTGTGTGGCAAGATAGTATGTTGGTTTCGTAATTCATGGGGTAAGTTAAAAACTTTAGGTTTATGTATAGTTGATAAACCCTCCAGGATAACCAGAAACTATGAGTAGCAGCTTGAGTTTGTGTAACACGTGGTAAAAAACAAACTATCACAATATTTAGTACATCCCAGTTTATTGCAAAATGAATTATTTATTAAAATTTCCCATCGTAGTAGGTAAATATCTTTAAATGAACATTTATAACTGATTACGTAAGCTCGGACGCCTAAACATTACTCTTAGTCCAACGGCAGATATATGCGTGCCTTACAGAAGGCAATGCATTTTGATGGAAGCAACACTTTTTGTGCAGTTTGGTCACATAGATGCGCGGAAGCAAGGATTTGTGGGAGTGCACTTTACTCTCGCGAACAGGAGCTGGGAAAGTTTCGCGAATGCTTGCCAGAGAAAGGAAACATTTCAATGAGTACGTTAGCGTGAACAGGACATTTTCTTTTGTTTCCAGTACTTCACTTAGCTTTATATTGTCTTGCAAAATGGATCTCTCAAGTCATTTTATAAACCGTTTAGTCTCTTATCCTGTGGTATGGAATAAGTTAATGGTAGAAATGATTAGTGGACGATTAGTGTTTTGAAATCAGAAACTTAGCATTCTTATTTGTACATTTAGCATTATGTAGCGTTTATATATTCGAAATTTAGCATTTTAAATAAAAACTTACAAGAAATAAGTAGCTATTGCAGAATTAAAATCACATTTGTAAAGGATTAATAGCGAAATAAAAATGTAAGACGTAAATTGCGCACTTTTAAAAAGTTAATATAGGTTAAACAAACACAGAGAAAATGAAAATTAATACAGGCTGTAAGCATGGCACAGAAACATGGGAAATTCGGAATTACAAAAAGATAATTCTTACTCAAAATCAACTCAAATCATGTAAGTTCATAAATGAGTAACAGTGCTGAATGAAATCATAGAATACGCCTCAATATTTTCTTCTGTCACTACAATTAACTGTAACTACTTAATGACATGGTTTTTCAGTGTCTACATTATAGGTAGAATCCCACATAGGTATATGCAGAACTTCAAGGCCGAGGAAGTCTACATCTTTATTTTCCTGCACAGTTTGTACTGTTGGCAATGAATTTACACACTTAAAAAGACCATCAATATTAACAAGCCGAAAAATGGGAACTTTCTTTTGCTTTCACTCAAATCTTCAAATCTATTGACAATACTCGGTCAGCGGTGAAAGGATTAAACGATTACCAATCTCTTGGGGGGAAAAAACACATTTTCACATTTTCTCCCATGCAACTGTTCAACCTTTTGTTGCACTTAAGCAAATATTGCACAAATATGCTTTCATTTTGCTTTTTACATTTTCATTTGAAAAAGAATCAATGAATAATAACATTTCTCGCATTTTCCCCCTACTTTTAGTTTATTTCGCATTGTATTTGCGTTTTCAAAACTCATACATGTAGGTCAATAAAAATGAAAACACAGGGGTACAATTCTTTATGAGCATTTTGCGTTATGCCACATTTGTGAGAAATCATCATTCCTAATGATACATCCCTTATTTCATTTTCGCCAGTCATTTATCTAATTAGGCCACCTTCGTAGCGCAGTTGGTAGCGTGCCTGCCTCTGGCTCGGAGGACCCGGGTTCGATCCCCGGTGTCGGCATGGGATTTTCCCCCCGCTGGGAGGTCTAATATGGGTGCACTCAGCTTCGTTAGGTATCTGAGGGATCAGTTGCAATTGAGGAGCTATCCTGATAGACAATTAACGTCCCTAAAAGGTCAAGTAGTTACCTTACGTTCGGGGGAGTCGGCGTGCTGACCCCCGCCACCCCTAACCTGCACTCCTCCAAGCCCTTGACTGCGGCTGGAGGACGCAGCGGTCGGGTGAATAAGGGTAACCTCTCCATAGAGGAGACGCTCTAGGGACTATCTGTCTAATTATCTCCGCTTCGCCTCGATCATGTACTGCTATTGGGTACACATGAACGAAAGTATAGTTTTGGCATTTTTCGTGATTTTAAGTTTTGTTTGAATTCTTAGATTTCATATTCTATAACAAACGCTGGTGTCTGAACGCTTAAATTCCGTCACAATTTAAATTAGCTGTGTATTTCACTAGACATAAAACTTTAAACTTGATTTTCTCGCATTTAAGAATTATTGTTTTGGAGTATAACTGTTGTGTCACGTAAAATCAAATGGGAAAGGGATTTTCGATAGTGTTGAGGAAGTTGGCCGTGGTAACTCAGTTGGCAAGAGTGTTGTCACGGAAAGCCGAGGATTGGACCATGATGGGGGCATTTTTTAAAATCCGATTTGTCCTTTCCAATATATGTGTTATACACGACTAGTGCGAAAAAATTGAAAACAAGGGAATCAGCTTCTTTAGAAACGTTAATTAGAATCTTTAACCCTATTAGAATGAACTTAGTAAGAAACACGTCGGAAATGGTATTAGAGGCATACGTTGCTTGCTAAGACTTGTAGTGGTTGTAACAGAAAAACAACCAAGGTGGTGGAACGTTTGCTTTAATTACTTTTTAATTTCTAATAATGACAGTGAAATAATTGAGGCATATTTTTGTTTTCCACTCTTATTCATCGCTGGTACATATTTTAGTTTTATAAAGAAGCTGCTGAAAAATATAATTGCTTTTTAATTAAAGGCCAGCATTATTTTTCACCAAGAAATGTAATAAAGTCCAGATATTCAGTTTCAGTTGGGATTATCCGTTGGCTGTACCTCGCATTTAGATAAACATTTCAGCAGTGGCGGTTCCTGGGTGATCGCATACTCGCAACTGCACACCCACTAATTTTTTCCGCATGCGAATGTGCATAGACATGCATATGAGAAAGTCGAATGTCCAACTTTCTTCAATATGAACTTGCTCTTTTAATTTTCCCGCGCCCTCTTTACCAAATGTCAGCTCATTCTGTCAACAAGCTGGGATGCATAAACCCGATTTTGCGACTGGCGAAGATAGCTTTTAGGCGAGGGGTACGCAGGGAGCGGTGCAAAGCTTTCATTTAAGAGTACGGCGAGTTAAGGCAGCATAATTGACAAGGCCAACACATGCGATTCTTACCACGCAAGCGTACTACGCTCTCCTACAAGTCCCTCCGTTTTCCTTGCTACGAGCATTTCCCTCCCGTTGTTTAGCAGAACCTACTAAGCAGCCAACGTGACGGTTCTAAATATAATGTAGCCATCTTCTTTATTATATTAATGTTATAAACACAATTACATCTAGTCTTATTAAGCGATTATAAATGCATATACTCTTCATGTCGTAATTTACTAAGGCCAATACTTCAGTTTGGAATAGTTATTTTGTTACAGTGTTTCTCACTGTTTGTTATGTTTGTGTTCTGCCAGCAAATTGCATGCAGTTGTGTCTGCACATAGCGGGAAATTTGAATCTATGAAAGTGTGGAAATGAATAACATGGCGAAACTAAAGGAGATAAATCTTTCGGGTTTATTCTTATAAGAGAACCTGCTTTCCGTGCTTACTGTTTGCGAATGAGAGAAATGGTGTCTGGACAAATAATAGTTTTTGTGATATTGTGATATTAAAACAAAAAATAGCAAAACATAAGAGCTCAATTGCCCATATGAATTTAGAACTAGAATTGTGTGGTGTGTGTTAGAGAAAGAAAGGGAGTAAAGGTGGAGAGGATGTAATGTACTGCACACCCACTGCGACAAGTCACAAGCCGCCACTGCATTTCAGTAATTTGTAATATTTTCATCAGCACCAAGGACATATTTAAGGGGGGAGGGGGTTCCAGGGAGTCCGGACTCTTCACCCTCCGAAATATCCTTTCACCTTCTATATGAAAATCAATCCTAGTATTGTGAAACACTGTTACAATACCACATAGAAATGTGTTAAATACGTTTTAGATAGATCAAGTAATATTGAGGATGGATTAGAGCCACGTAAGACAGCGAATGAGGTGCGCTTTGCTCTCATCCATAACATTAATGTTTACAAGTGGTGGCTTCGTTATCAGTGCACACTCGTATTGCTACAAGCCTGGACTTCATGTTACCATGTGTGTATAGCATTACTGAGCTGTTTTAAGGTCAAGAGATTTTAGGTTGTTAAAAAATACCTTTCAACAAAGAGCTTTTCTTTATGGGTTTAACACTCGGAAGTCCCCTCTGTTCACTGCCGGCATTACCACGACAATTACTACGTTTCCATGGCGAACTCAATCCGTATTGAGTTCTTTTTCCGGATTGAATACTGCATGAAAACGCGGATTCAAACGAAGCTCAACCACTGGATCCGATCCGGTTATTTCGTGTGATCGGATTCGAAATGTGTTTCATGGAAACACCTATGGATTTGAATCCTCCAAAGATGCTAACTTCTACTGTGCTCGTAACACGCTACACGCTCGTCATTTTGTTTTCTTAGCGAAAGTAGTGTAATAAAAGAAAAATACACTTTTATTCTTTCTATTATCTCGCAATATATTCTTCTCAAAAATACTCACTAACCTCAAAACCTTGTTAAAATACGCAGAAAACATGGTTCACCAACATAAACCAAGTGACCAACATAAAAGCTTGAATTATTTTTGCTTGAGCCTTGCATATCCAAAGCGATCTCATTTCCGGGTTGAATTCAACATGGAAACGCTGAAATGGGAATGGACTCAAATCGAGTTCAATTTCGCATGGAAACAGTAACTCGCAGCATGCAGGGGCGGATCAACTTTTTAGAAGCTTATGCTACATCGTTGTAATTAATTGAGATTGCCTTAGTGCAGATTTAAAATTATTATTGATTCCTCTTTCCTGCATACCATTGTTGTTACAAGGATTGTAACACGTGTCCACAGGATTGCAGCTGCTTACGTCTCCAGCATCAAGCTTTCGGGTCTCTATACCTCAAGACCTTCAGTTTCAGGCTGAAGAAGGCTTTGGAATACAGAGGACCGAAAACTTTGTCATGCAACCGGATTCCCGTGAGCACTATCCTCCCTGGTTTTTCCCACGTTTTCCTCTGTCCTCAGAAGGGAAAATGCCGGAAAGGCGCCCTAAACTTAGGCCTGGAAAGTTCCCTCCCAAAGTTCCTTTCCCAATTAATGATTCTTGATTTTCATGTATCACCAGTGTTCACTGCCTGTGCTGCCATATGCAATAAGAAAGGGAGTGAAACACTAGTAAGTAAACGAAATCCTAGTCACTCGGCTGGAATCTCTTGAAAACACAATAAGTAGAACTCGGATTTTTAGGCAAATACAAGTACATAATTATTTTGTTTGCGTCCTAATATGAAGTTGAAACTGGGGTTAATATTCTGGTTATTCACACTGGAACAAATATTTTAAGTTTTATCGTACATAAAATCACATATTTCCTAACTTTTTAATGTAAATAAATATTTTGGGATATTTGCATAAATTATAGCAAAATTCAATAAAGAAAACAAAATTTTAAAATAATAGCACACATTTACATAAAGTCACATAAAAGCAGCAGCAGAATTATTTTTCACAAGTCACCATCAAATTTCTTTACTGGTCAATTACGTAGGCCAGATGTCCCAATATGTTGTTCATTATTGGAAGAACTTTTATCAGTATCCCTTCAGTTGGCAGAAAATATAAACATCCTGCTTTCTCAAGCCGCATGAGCCCGCAAGATAAGAACGGGGAATTCCTCCACTGCTTGATTGAACACCTCTTCTCGCTTCACAGCCCGGTTAGCCTATACACTGATACTTATTAAACTGTACAGTCAATTAGTTATTTGTGAATCCACAATGTTATACAATTTTTAGTTATGTTGTGGTGTTGGAAGTAACAGATCAACAGTTTTGGGTTCACAGTGCATTAAACATGCCCAGAGTGAAAAGTAGTGCAAGCTACACGTGCAACAATATGCTACGAAATTTAAGGGTATTTTCAGTTGTAATGGTAAAATCCTGTATTGTCACCATGTGTTTAAGTTATAACGATAGACTAACGTTAACAAGTAACACAACATTTAAGTGGTAAAAAACATTCGAAATTCATTGCCAATTGTTCGTGATAATCGCCACTCTTTCGGGATGGAAAAGGAAGCATCTGGTGGTATACTGCAACTCAGTACTTGGTGACCTATTCCACGAATAAAGTTTGATGATTACCACGTACATTTATATTAGTTCGGCCATTTCGATCTTAAGGAAATATATTTTGTTCTGCCTGATATTTTTCACATTTTCAGCACATAAAAAATAAACATTTGTAAGTTCTTAGTATCTAAAAATCCGAGCCCTATTAATAACTAATACTGAGAAAGCTTAAAATCAATGCTATTCTATTTATAATATAAAGGTATGAACTTATTTCATAATTTATTAATAATAATTTAGGCTGAATCTCTTGTGCATCCTCTGAAAAATGTTAGCAATTTTCTTACTGCTTAGTGAAGGAAAGATCAAGTGGTCATCGACATCATTACAGGTTGAGAAACCAATCTAGAAAACTACAATGGCTCACCTGTCCACCTAAGACATTGACCCTGAGGACAGAATGGCATACCAAGCAAGTCACAGGAGTGTCATCGCGCTTGACCTCCATAGGTCGGTTTCACCCCAGTTGTTAGGCCTACCAGGCTACTTTCTTTCAAATTCCTACAGTAGCCCACCTATGGCAACTTTTAGAAAGTGAATCACATGGGATAAATATCAAGGAGAACCTTAGAAAGTGGAATATTAGTTCGGTAATGTCCTCTGAGGAATTTGTCACCATCCTGATTCACTTCTATGTTAATGGTGTTCAGCTGCACATTTGATACCAAGGCTGTAGAGTTGTTGTTGTTATTATTATTGTTGTTATTATTATTATTGTTATTGTTATTATTATTGTTATTATTATTATTATTATTATTATTATTATTATTATTATTATTATTATTATTATTATTATTATTATTATTATTATTATTATTATTATTATTATTATTATTATTATTATTATTTTCTGATTATTGGTGCAGTCTGCAGAGCTTATATTTTAAGGGTTTCAGATAGGTACTTCTAAGGAGATAATCCGTTTTAAGACAGCGGATCAGTAAAAATTGGGCAAAATGGTTAAAATGTCAGTCTTTTTTACCTTTTCAAATTGCCTTACTTGATTATTTAAACACTCTTGAACTGGGGATGCATTAGTAAATTTGTAACTTTCTTGATGTTTTTCACATTTGCTTAAGTGTGGATGGGTATTTATTAATCAGGTTCTAAATTATGCATTTTGAAGTAAAAAGGTTAAACAATTTCATGAACATGCATAAAGGGGGATTTCAGGTCATTTAATATGTGAGAATTTTCAAATATGTTTCCTTCGGTTGTAAATTTTAGACATTTTCCAGCGTTTAAATGCTGCTTTCGATGCAAGTTTTAAACTGTAATTATAATTATCACCAAACCTCAGATTCTTAGCTTCTAGCCTATTTTATTCCTGGCCTCTTACTCTCCAAAATTAAGCTTATTTTAATGTTTCAGTTACCGAAAGGTAATATACTTCAATTCTATAGAGCCTAAATTGACGCAATTTTATGTTAGGACCTAGTAAGAGCTATGTTTTCTGATAGAGTATAACAATACCTATTTGGGTTATTTAAGCAAATAGAGAACATTTATTATTTACCTATATAAAATATTTTAAAAGCAGACCGTTCGAATAAGGAAAACGTTAAATAATTATGATCTTATTAAATCTTGCATAAGATTTCCGGCATAATACTTTCAACAATAAACTATAATTTGAAGTTTCCTCTTCAGTTTTTATGAATTTACTCACTGAGACTAGTGTTGAATGTGGTTGTAAGAAGCACACGAACTTTCTGAAATGTGTGACATTTGCGTGCCGCAACAATAGGTTAAAACTTGAGGGAAACATTTAATAGGGCTGTTAGGTAGTATGTATTATTGTATCTTTTATTATATGGAGTTCCAACAAAATAATATACATTTTAAAAAACCAAATGGCAAAATATCCAGTCTTTTTAATAGCAGTGACGTTGGCAGACTATCACACCGTACCCCAAAAGCAAATCAAGAGATGATCTACTCCACGAGCGACAAAAGCTTTTTCATAGATTGAAAGCTATTTACTCTAACGCATGTACGAATCATTTTTTGTATGTTTCTCATTTGTGTAGTTCTTCACTCCGGGACTTTTATTAAATAATACCAGGTGTCAGCTGCCCCTAATTTTTTGGAAGGTAGGCCACACATCAAACGGCATGTATGTTTTACTCCAGTTTTGCACTTACTAAGACGTATTGCTTGACGTTCGTAGAGAGACGAATACCCAAAATTTAGAGCAACAGCAGTTTATGGGACAGAACGTACTCCTCGCTAAAGTACACCTCAAAAAACATACGAGTCGAGCATGAATTCCGCGTTTCCAGCCGATTTTACATACGTTTTATTGGAGTATATGTACATAGCAGCGCAATTCAGTAAACGCCTCTGACAGAATGGAACTATCCATGTGCGTCGGCAGACTTTTTTTTCAGGGAGGGGGACCATATGCTGGAAATTTGCAATCAAACAATATTAATTCATTATTCTGTTGCCAAAAATTGTAAAAGATATGAGTTATAGTATTTGTTGCGGATAAGCGTATTCATTTGTGCTAAATAAAATTGTTCTTTACATCAAAATTAAAACAATAGTCTAATAGTAACTGACTACATATTAAATTCATTAATTTCCAAGGGGGCCGCGGCCCTCCTGCCACCCCCTTTGTGACCCCCATGGATCTATCATATGAGTACACTAATATCAACTAAAAAGAAAATGGTGAATTCGTCTGCTTAGAGCCGAAGTGGTTGCAAGAAATTAGAGGCACGGCTCATCCACCATGGGACTCGTATAGTCTAAACGCACATATTACTAAATGACGGTTTATTTAAATTTTGGCGCAAATTACGTCTCGTACATCTCAAATGATATGTATAATAGAGTTTGCCATTTAAGTAATAATATTAAAACGCCCAGCAAAGGATTACATCAGTCTTAAAAGGCTAAATTACGCACCAAAAGTCGCGAAGTGGCAATGGCATAGCGCATAGCATACACGCTCTGCGTTTGAACACGGAATGTGCTTTCAATCTAGCGTATAGCTGAATAGAATTACGTGTCCTGTGTGCTAACCTCGAGGACACGGCCTCGCATCTCAGCGCTGTACAATTTTTTTTGTACTCATAAAAACTTGGGAACCGAATTCACAATAATCCAATTTTAAACTACCTGAGATTATAGGACATAATTCAAATCGTTTTTGGTTGTCTGCATTTTGTAATAGAATGGGTATAATGCCTTCTACCACTTGGACTAGCATGATGCGGTGTGCTATTATGAATGCCGACTCCCTCCATTCTCCATGCGTATGCAGTCACTTAATATTTTGTGCTATTTCTTCACGATGTATTCGACAGACGAGTTCGTTGATATGCTTTTAATCTACGGAAAAGCAAGAGCCAATGCACAATCAGCTCAGCATGTATGCCGGCAGAAATATCCTGATATACTACAATACTAATGTTATTTGTGAATATTACACGGTAAATTAAATTAGTAAATGCAGGGTATTCGAACGACCTTTACAGCGACGTATTATTTATGAATCATGTGCTCGTTTTAACTGAGCTACCTAGAATTTTAGAACTACACATTCCGTTTAACATGTAGATATTAAATACTTGGATAAAACCTAGCATCGAGGCTGATGTTTTCATGTTAGAGTATAAAATGCGGACTGCATAAAGCTGGAAAATACGGGGCAGTTAACTCACCTGGTATAGGAGTGCAGTTTAGAGTACGCCCTCTTTACTCTCTATCACATATCGAAAGTTATTTTATTAATTATTTGCCGGTTAATTTTCTTATTTATATTTATTTTTCAGCGACAATCAGAAACTCATTCTCCAAATGCTGTTGGGAATGAATCTCGAAGGAAGCAAAATTTCTTCTTGAAAGCTGGTTGGTTCTACGAATCAAAAGCTTACTCATTTAACATGCGCATATGTGAAGCTTTCACTGCCGCCAACACACCAATTGCTACTCTTCAAAACCTAGTACTGAACAATCTTTTCCCAGAAATTTGCAACAAAAAAGTGTCAGATAAGTCCACCGTAAGAAAGACGTTATTGTCCTAGTTGTATGAGAAAGCTATTGAAGATAGAAATGCAGACATCGCTGACCACAATATTTGGTTGACTGCCTCTGTGGTCTGGTGGTTGGCATGCTAACCTTCCAACCCAGAGATCCCGGGTTCGATTCCCAACTGGAGGATGGGAATTTTTCTTTAGCCAGGATTATTCCCTGTCCTCACTAGAGTCTGAAAGTATGAGTGGGAGTGTGAATATGTGTGTGTGTTTGTGAATTTAGTGTAGTAACTAAACGTAGACTAACCCAAAGATTCACTACATATTGTAAGCGAGTGTACATTAGTATGTGTGTGTGTGTGTGTGTGTGTGTGTGTGTGTGTGTGTGTGTATGTGTGTGTGTTTGTGAATTTAATGTAGTAACTAAACGTAGACTAACCCAAAGATTCACTACATACTGTAAGAGAGTGCACATTATTCCTATTCCAAAGGTAAAAAGCCGGCGATATGACCTTGGTGTTAAAGACGGTATATAAATGAAAAAAAAAAAAAAAAAAAAAAAAAAAAAAAACAGGTTAACTGTGGACGAACCGAAAGGGATGACTCAGGCGGTAACGTCTGCGGCCCGCATTCGGGAAGTCGCGGGTCCGAACCCCGTGACCGGCCTTCCTGACCCATGGGTTTCTTCGGAGGTCTCCCTGGGTCGCCAGGCGAATGCTCCGAATTTCCTGTCCCTCCATTTCGTTACATTAATAATTTCATGTCACCCTTCAACCACTTAGGTTTCTTTCAGGGTTGAAAGTGTCGACGAGTGCTCTGGAACTCTCGTCCTTCGGATTGGAATGCGAGTCACTGGTTTCCGCTCCTCCCCCACCATGAAGATGGTACAAGTCCAAGCGAGGAGGGGAGCTCAGCCAGCCTCAGCCGGGGTGCTTCTAACTGGGAAAATGTAGAGACCTTGCCCTCTGCTCTGTCGTAGTCACGTTCCGGTCGCCCTTTGGATCCATTCACCTCATCCATCCTCCCGAGTGGCGCCCGGCCAGGGGCATAAGCACAAGTGATCGCCTTCGGTCGAGGTGCTAAGACCCCCTCCGCAAGTTGACATAGCGTCATAAGTGTGGACGAAGCAACGGATGTCTGTGGTAGACAAATTGCCGCCGTAGCTGTGGGCAAACTGACTTCTGAGGAACACAGTACACCCCATGTCATCTTATGCGCGGAAATTCAGTAAACCAACAATTCTACAATATTCATTACAGTGAAAGACGCTTTAAAGGTCCTACAGCCAGATGCAGAAGGAAATGATAAGTTTGCGATTGTTTGTGACCGCCTGTATAACTTAGATACATGCTGAACGCCGGTGAATGTCTCAAGGCTTTTCATCCTCGTATGCTCTATGTCACCTGCCTTGCGCATGGACTACACTGGGTAGCTGAAAACACTCGGGAGGAGCATGCTACAGCAATGTGTTCTACTTGAGCTGTTTGCCAGTAAGCAGCGGCGTACCGCCGCCTTGCTTGAGTAAGCCTGCAACATGCAGCACAGCTGTGCTCTGGGGTAAGCTGCCGTCACGGCTCTGTCGGTACTGTCGGAGACCTGCAACGGGGAATGAGTGGGGTTGCTATGACCTTCGCCGCCACTCCCTCTATAGCTGTGCTCGGCGCAACGCTACGAGTGAGTTGGAGAATTTATTGTCATGTCGGCACGTTGGACATGATAGCTTAGTGGTTAGAGCAGCCGGACGGTAACCGGTAGATCTGTGGTTCAAATCCCGGTCATGGCATTGAATATTTCAGTCTCATTCTATCCTTTCCAAAAGTTGTTAAATTTATAACTCACCGAACATCACACACTCCGATCGAAATTGGGATTAACGACATGTTATTGGAACAAATAGACATCAAATTTCTGGGCCTTCAAGTAGACACATATTTAGGTTGGAAAGCTCACATTAAGTATATCTTACCCAAACTCGCTCTGCCTGTTATGCTATCCGAGCACTTTCAAATGTGAGTTCTACAGACACACTTCAATTAATTTGCTACTCAATTTTAACTCTATAATGGAATATGTAATTTTATTTTGGGGTAATTCAGTAGAGAGTAAACGAATATTCCTCGTACAAAAGAAGCTCATAAGAATTATTTTCAACACCCATAGCAGACGCTTATGCAAGTATCTTTTTAGAAGACTGGAGACATTGACCTTACGCCGCATGTATATATTTTCAATCCTAAAATTCTTTATACGCAATCCATCCACATTTATAATAAACAATGAAAGCATCAGACAAAAGAGAACATCCATCATCCCAGTACAAAACGTTTATGGTTATTCCTGAAACCATACAAAAAATTAATAATCTTCCTGATGATGTTAAGGAAAAAGTTGACAATTTCAATGCTTTCAAAATTGCTGCTAAAGAGTACCTATGCTTAGATGCATTTTATTCTGTACAACATTATCTGAGTAGCAAATGATCCTCTTAATACTCATGTAACCTTGTAAGTAGATTCTGGCTGTTTTAGTGAAAATCTTTGTTAATTACATTTGATGCCTGTCCGAAAGCTACTTAAATGTATATGTATTGAACCACTGACAAAAGATGCCATTCATTGCTAACTATATCAGGTGGCCCACTTAATCCGGCATCGGCGTAAGTAGATAACCCTTCGTGCGTTAAAACTGTTGTCGAACTCCATGGCCGATTCTAGCCATAGAGAGGACAGTAGCGTGTTCTACCTCTCAGCGAAGACGTGAGGTGAGAGGCAGTTGAACTAGCGTGTGTAGTCCGTGATAATAGACCATAACATATAAACAACCGAAAAGGTTTCACTTTACTTACAGGATCTTTATTTACCAGGAATAAACTCAACCCTGTATTATTATTATTATTATTATTATTATTATTATTATTATTATTATTATTATTATTATTATTATTATTATTATTATTATTATTATTATTATTATTATTATTATTATTATTATTATTATTATTATTATTATTATTCTATTATTATTACTATTATCATTACCATCATCATTTTGTAGGAAAAGGCGTGGCATCCGTACAAAGTTCGCCTCAAGCAACAACTCTATGGCAATGATTTTGGCCATAGCATTGAATAGTGACAATCCTGACTTTCATGAAGGTGTTGTTTGAAGCGATGAATGCCATTTCAGCAACTATGCCAGTATCAGTAGACACAACATGCACTACTGGGCCTCTCACAATCCCCACTGGGTACGAACAATTTTGGTGTGGTATTCTTCAGGTCAATGTTGTGGGATATATCTTTCTCCCAGCCAGACTTTGAGGACCACGGTATATGGAATTCCGGCAAGGTGAGCTTCAGGATTTTCTTGATGAGGTTCGGATACGACTTGTGTTAAAACACTGTTCCCAACAAGTTGGTGCACCACCTTGTTATTATGAACCTGTAAAGGCCCATTTCAACTAGCTGTACCCTGGTCGCTGAATTGGCCTAGGTGTCATATCCAGGATATTGCGTTTGAAACAGATCGCTTCAATGTAGAGGTCTTACGTCAATGGATCGTTGAAGCATGTGTCTCTGTCACACACTCAGTTCTCAGAAACGTCCATATGGATACAAGGAGACGGTTGGAACATTGTATCAATCAACTAGGCATCTTTTGAACACCTATTCTACGAATGAAGTCAGCATATCAGCAGCGTTTGATGATGATAATGATAATGATGATGATGATGATGATGATGATGATAATAATAATAATAATAATAATAATAATAATAATAATAATAATAATAATAATAATAATAATAATAATAATAATAATAATAATAATAATAATAATAATAATAATAATAATAATAATAATAATAATAATAATAATAATAATAATAATAATAATAATAATAATAATAATAATAATAATAATAATAATAATAATAATAATAATAATAATAATAATAATAATACAGGGTTGAGTTTATTCCTGGTAAATAAAGATCCTGTAAGTAAAGTGAAACCTTTTCGGTTGTTTATATGTTATGGTCTATTATCACGGACTACACACGCTAGTTCAAATGCCTCTCACCTCACGTCTTCGCTGAGAGGTAGAACACGCTACTGTCCCCTCTATAGATAGAATCGTGCCACGGAGTTAGGCAACAGTTTTAACGCACGGAGGGTTATCTACTTATGCCGATGCCGTATGAACTGGGCCACTTGGTATAACTAAATGGGATGTGGCAGGAAAAGCCTAGTGATAGTTCAAAACAAAGTTCAATTTGTGTTTGTAAATACACATTATGTTAAGTCTTATAACTACCGGGAAAATTCGATTGTGTTTTTCAATTATCCCTGTTTGTACATTTCCATTGAAATGTTCGATGTTCATGGGCCTCCATGGCTACTTGTGGACCCGCTGAACGAAATCGAATCTAATCAAATCTAATCTAATCTAATCTAATCTAACCTAACCTAATCTAATCTAATCTAATCTAATCTAATCTAATCTAATCTAATCTAATCTAATCTAATCTAATCTAATCTAATCTAATCTAATCTAATCTAATCTAATCTAATCTAATCTAACCTAATCTAATCTAATCTAATCTAATCCACAGCCTTGAGTCACACTGCGCAGTATGTAGCTATCAGCAACAATGTATTGTACGGAAAACTACACAATTATCATACAGGTAAATGATTCATTAAATGAACATGATACAGCCGCCATTGTAAGCACAAAGAAGGCATTGCACACAGGACTAGCAGTATGGGAGCTGAGCTATATAAAGACAAATTGCTCTCACTTTGAAAATGCATTTAAAAATTGGAAGAATTAACTCTCCACATGACAAAAGCATTGCAAGTCATAGAGGAGGTAAGGAACGAAGTGGTACCCGGACCAAGTGGAGAACCTATGGGCAACAAGTTAGAAGCTGAGTGCGCAGTCCAAACTTCAAGGACGTACCAACAATTGGTCGCGTTCTCTGTGGAGAGAAAGTGCAAGAAACATTGATTTGAAACCTTAAGGAAATAGCCGAAATAAAGTTTGCACCTCCTACCTCATGTTAAGTGGAACGCAGTTTCTCCACTTTCAAGATGAATACCTTATATCTGGGAATTTTTCAATGTACTTACATGATTGTTCTGTGTCATACTAGGAGTCAAAGATGAGTTTAACAATTAATTGTGTGTTTTTCAGTGCCATACTAATACAAAAACACTAAAAGTCACAAACAAGCTTTTGTTTAAATGCTCTAAAAAGAACAAAATAAGCTTTAAATTAAATAAAATCCATCAATTTATTACATTACACAATTTGTATGATACAAAAGCTAGTCCCGAGATCTACCTGTGCAGATAAATAAGAATACAACATGTAACTTGATCTTGATATAAGTAATTCTAAGAAAAAATGTCTTTTTTTTATAAAATAGACAAAACTCACGACAAGCTTTTATATCATATAAATTGTGTAATACAATAAATTGATGGATTTGATTTAATTTAAAGTTTATTTTCTTCTTTTTAGAGCATTTAAATAAAATCTTGTTTTAAATTTTTTTAATACTAATTTTTAAGCTAAAGACTATTTTTATTTTATTTGTATTCTTCTCAACAAACCCTTTCATTTGATACCCATATCATAGGAGTGAATAAAAAATCACTAGACTGCCGTTGTGGACGGTCCGCCATGTTGGATTCGGAATGACGTTACATAGCTAACCATATATTGTCATCCAAACTAAACGTTTATGCAAAATTTCAGCTCAATCGGTTGAGAACAGCTGCTTTAAAATTCAGTTACAAGATTTGACCCCAACAAACAAACATTGCAAGTTGAATAAAAGCTTGTAAAATGAGTATATTGAGAACTTGTGTGCATGTAATGCTTGAAATTAATTTTACTTTTCAGAACTATGCTAATCGTAGGTGCATTGAAATTGGTACTTTAAAATACATATTAGAATTACAGTTAGTTTAATTTTTTACAGTTTAAAGTTAGTGTTTTAAACACAATAGACCGCCTCCGTAGCGCAGTTGGTAGCGCGCTTGCCTCTGGCGCGGGGGACCTGGGTTCGATCCCCGGTACCAGCATGTGGATTTTATCCCCTCTGGGAGGTCTGGCACGGGGTGCACTCAGCCTCGTTAGTCCCAGAGGGACTCCAATTGAGGAGCTATTTGATGGACAAGTAGCGGCTCCAGGTCGTGAAGACCGTACAACAGGCCGGAAGGGATCGAGACTCTGACCACGTACCACCCTCCACTACTGCACCCCACCAACGATGCCTGTAGTGGGCTGAGGTGGGCGACGCAGCTGCTGGGCTCTTCATGTTTTTAAACACAATGACATGCCCAGTGATTTATACAAATATATGTTCGAAAATCCTATAAATTCATAAATTGAACATATAAGAACCTATGAAATCTTAATATACTAATAGATAAAACTGAATTTTAACTTTCTGTAACCTAAAAATCCAGGGCTTGACTATCACGATGAAATTTTGGAAGTAATTTCCTCCAATATATGTTAACGAAACTTTATTCCACAATTATTACTGTAAGCCACACGTGTATACCACTCATTGAGTTTTTGTTGTTGCAAACGTTCAAATTGACAACTGAAGATTTTTTTAAAACTTTAGATAGTTTTAAAAGTGTTTGGTTTAACAAACTTGTTTTCTAGCTCAATAAAGACCAAATCAGTCATTCTGTTTAAACGTTATAAAAATTACACTCCGGATAATTTTGTACAAACTTATTTATTTTTTAACGCATAATTCAGAAGCGCTGTAACATACATGCAGTCAACTTTGCAACAAAGTTTCCTTTTTGCTGACTTCAGATATCGCAAAAAGTCCAAAAGTCTCAGTTAAATACCTACTTTTGGTTGGGGAAATGTCACAAATCGGTCCTCTTAATAATCGGAGAAATATTTTGGATCATCAGAATCATTATTAACACAGGACTTTGCAATGCGGAGCATCTAGTGTAGGTGTGGTTCCGAAGCGAGATAAATGATCAAAGCTTTTCTTTGAGTCTAATGATTTTCACACCCCTGTAATAGAAGGAGGGGGTAGGGTAACCTAAAAACCCTATCATGAAGCTTAAGCTTAACCATTTAAAAGGGATTGGAAGTGTGCAGACTGTTTCAGACAAAAGATGCGCTTCACATTATCGGCTATGTTAAATAGGATATTAGTCAACGATTGTTAATTTTACGACATATAAAATAGCAAATACATTGCCAAACCAATCAATTACGAGATATTCCGATATTGCAGTAGGGTGTAACACGTTTTAAATGCTACATATGGTGTTGTATACTGCTCACATTATGTTCTGAAGTTTCAAATTAGAATTGATAAAACCGCATAATTGCAAACTCGTAAGAAAGGAGAAATTTCCTAAGTCTCTCCTAACATTAACTATGAACGAATAAATTATGCACACAGAATCCGTCTATTTGTTATGCAATTAACTTAGAAGCAGCGAAGTAATTAATAGTTTGCAGCGCAAGTCTATTATTATATTAATTGCATTTTCGCTGCTTCTGCCACACTGGTTTAGCAGAAAAGAACACATTGCATTGTGCAAGTCTTGAGTGTTACATAGCGCGTATGTTTCATTTGGTTTGTTTACTTCAAGGATAACGTATCAGGTCACAGCACTCAAGGCGTTCAGGCAAACCACTACATCCCACAGCAACCGGAAGTGTTTATTTCCTAGTCTTGCTTTCCTTATTTGTATGCAACAATCATTTAAATTTTAAATAATCTGCTGTCGGCACCGTGGCCGAGCGCTTAGACCGTCTGCCTATCACCTAGGCGGCCCGGGTTTGATCCCAGACACCCACATGAGGGGTTCATGGTGGACGAAGCGGCATCTGAGTGGGTTTTCTCCGGGCTCTCCGGTTTCTCCCATCATTCAGTCCACCAACTACTCCATCATCGCCTTTCCAATCATCCATTTCGCCTGTATTTCATATCATCCTCTTCCTCACTCTCATACCTGGTGCTTGGCTGATCACTCGCTTCCAGGTCTTCACCCTGTCAGGTCCATAGGTTCCTGTGCTTCCCGACAGACGTCTGAACCTAGACACAGATTTGTAAGTCCTAGGGGCTGCCAGTCCTCCATACGGGGATGGCAATCAGATAAAGAAGAGGAAGAAGAGGAAATAACTTGCTGCTAAATGCTCCTTTTTATGAAGAGCATCTAGCAATTTTCCTCATGGTTGCTTGTAATGTGAATTGTAGTTATTCGATGCTGCTGAACTTGAAGACATTGCAGTTGAAACAATTTCTCCAACATGAGAACTTTTGAAACAAAAACATTCTTGAAAGCGATACATATAACCAGACCTTGGATTTTAGATAAAAACCTATTTTGTTCCTTATGATGTATAGAAAATGAATGTTGTGTATATACCTACTAATTACGGAAATATATGTTCGAAAATGGTGGCCCTATACAACCTAAAAATACCTAATTTCACGTTAGAACCTATTTCTACCTAATTTTACATCTCTCAATTTCTTCATTTGGTAAAATGGAAACGCTCTATAAGCCTGTGTACCAGTATGCCAATCACAGCGAACAATGCGCAACATGGAGGGCATTAAGAACAGTGTTTTGAAACTGGGAGAGGATGTAGTGAGAATTACTTCAGCTAAAGAGCTTCTGCAACACCCAACAATCGTCTGTAATATTGCATTTATCAAATTGCATTATATATTTCTGGTCCCTACTATTTGCTCTAGACTTTCAGGCAAACCGATCTACACACAACTGGGATTGATAGAAGAGGTGACAGGAAAAGTCAACTTGGTTCCTGGTTGTGTTGGTGAAAAGTTTCTGAAAAACTGAAATCAGTGGTTGAAACAAACCCAGGACTGACAGTTCTCCGCATAGTGGCTGACATCTTGTCTGGCAAAACATCTGAACGTGAATGTGCTGCTCCCTTGCGTCTAATACCAACATTTAAATATGCTCCGGTCACATCAGTTGATGTGGAACGCCCATTGTCGGCTTATAAGATGGTGTTATCTGACAAGCGATGCAGTTTCTCAATGGAAATCTTAGAAAAGGTGTTAGTTGTTTAATATTGGACATGTACAATAAAAACTGTGTCATATGTTTCGGCTAATTTGCAATGGGAAATAAAACAGTCATTTTTTGTTTACCTATTTTGGCAATTTTAGAACCTATTTTGATTTGTGATAGAACCAATTTCAGGTACTTAATTTAAGATTTTCAGGAACTAAAAGTCCAAGGTATACATATAACACAAAAATTCTGTTAAAAAAACATCTCACAAGAAGTTAAATGTCTTAGCAATTAAGATATTGCGTTTGTTTCTTGGGCATTATGTCAAATACAGGTATTTCCGTATGGAATAATGCCACTTTAATTGTTTATTTTTGGACTTTTGAAACAATTTAAACTACTGAGCTGCACATTGTAAGAAACAACTAAAGCAGTTTTATGTTTTTAATTCAGGAAAGCGGATCTTTAACAGGTATCTTAAATAGGCATTCTTCTTTGTTGAATGAAAATGAAGTTGCCATGAGTTTCCTCTTTTTCTTGTCTTTTCTTTTTTACTTTGTTCCTTTAGACTTAGCCGTAGCAGTTATATAGCTGCATTCTGCAATTATCTAAAGAAACACCAACTGCGTCGTAACCTCTATCTTTCATGTGTAAAGCGAATGAAAATATGTACTGACTACGGTTAGGTATACGGCAGTGTTGTTAATAAACGCATTTAGATAATTCTTCTTCCCTCAAGGATTAGGAGTTATGATCACCAGTTGCGGTCTCTGTCATCCACCCACCTCTTACGAGATCTACACAGATCTCTCTTTCCAATCGGTTGGTATTTTATTGCTTTCTTTTGGTAATCTACTTTCTATCATTCTGTTAACATGATCCTTCTATTTCGTTCTATTTTCTTCCATGTTATTATTAACTGTAAAGATTTTTAAGTCTGGTTTTAATATTTCGTTCCTTATTTGGTCATTTTAGTACATACTTTTACATATCTTATGAACTTCATCTCTGCTGCTTGCATGCGTGATTTTTCTCTTTTTGTTATCGTCCATGATTCGGAACCAGTTATTTAAGAGTCGGTAGAGCCGTAACTTTGTAGAATCTCATTTGAATTTATTTTCTTGTTTTTATTACTAAAGTTCTTCCAATTGTTTCAAAATAGCTTGAAATCAATTAACCTTCTTCTCGATGTCTTTGTCATACTTAAAACTAATATCACAGCCCAGATAATTGAAGTGGGGTACTTGTTCTAAAATTTTATCATTTATTATTAATAAAGGCCGGAGACTGCGTTTTTCCATAGGTATACTGTACATCAGGGATGTCAAACAGCACTCCCAAACTGTGAACTTGTGACGCGTGGACTCTTGCTACCGGTCTCACCTGTGTTGTATACGCAGCTAGAAGGGTAGGGGTGAGCTGGTGCCAAACAACAACAAACAGTGGCGGCTGGTACCACGCTTCATGTTTGTACAATTTACAAATGGAAATACACTGTTGAATTAGTCACTGATCCTTTTTTATTGTTTGTTGTTTATTGTCTTTTGGATGCTTGGCAATGTTTCCTGCCCACAAGTTTGTCAATTTCAGGTTCCATCTCCGAAGAACATAGGCGTAACACTGACACTAAATGTCTGTCAGTAATATTAGTACGTCTGAGCGTTTTATTGTTATTCAATTTAGAAAAAAACTGTTCACAAATGTATGTCGACGCAAACACTGCCATCAAACGACGCGCAGATTGACGAAGATTGGGAAATGTAGTTTCAGGTAACAGGGATGTCGAACAGCGCTACCAAGCTGTGAAATGAGCGAGTGCTTGCTTCAGTCGCAGTTGTGCTCCAACGACAGTCAGTCAGTCTGAGTGGTGTGCCCTACCTGGTTGTTTGACAAATATACTGTGGCAGTTAGTATGGACAGAGAACGGTGTTTTCAACGTGAGTGGACTGATCAATACTTCTTTGTTTTAAATGACGGCAAAGCACGTTGTTTAATATGTAGAGCAGAAATTGGATATATAAGTCTTTACAATATTAAAAGACATTTTAACTCTCAACATGCTGCAATTTATGGCCCGGACAAATTATCAGGTGTTTCTCGTGAAAAGGCTATAGAGGAATTTCAGTCAAGAGTGAATTTCGAAAATATTCCATCATCATCTTCAGGCATTAGAAAAAGTTTGGTTCGTGTGAGCTACAAAATCAGCAAACACATTGCGTCTGCTTCAAAACCATTCACGGATGGAGAATTTTTTAAAAGCTGTCTTATTACTGCTGCAGAAGAAATATGTCCGGAACTTGTTAATGCGTTTCAATGTATAAGTCTGTCTCGTAATACTGTTGCGGAACGTATATCAGAAATGGGAGATAACTTGGAGGAACAACTAATAGAAAGAATGAACACATTTACTTGTTATTCATTAGCTCTTGATGAGAGTACGGACCGCAAAGACACGGCACAACTGGCTATATTCATTAGGGGCGTCGATTTAGATTACAATGTTTTTGAAGATCTTCTCGATGTTGTTTCGTTAAAAGATCGGACTCGAGGACAAGATATTTTTGATGGTGTAATAAAAACTATTGCTAAATTTAAACTTCCATGGAACAAATTAGTTTGCATAGCAACAGATGGCGCACCTTGTATGACGGGACAAGAAACAGGACTTGTAGGAAGAGTACGAAGATTTCTGACTCAAGAAGAACTCGATGCAGACAAAGTTAAATTCATGCATTGTCTTATTCATCGTGCAAATCTTTGTGCTCAGTCTGTTACTGTAAAGAATGTTATGACGGCCGTTGTAAGAATAGTCAATATTATTCGCTCACATACTTTACGTCATCGACAGTTCCAGCAATTTCTTGAAGATGTGAACTCTGATTTTTCGGATGTTTCGTATTACTGTCAAGTAAGGTGGCTTAGTCGTGGTAATATGCTGACTAGGTTCTTTAATCTTCGAAGTGAAATAAAAATATTCTTAGAAACTCACAATTTACAAACTCCAGAACTCTACAGTGAAGACTGGATTTGTGATTTAGCGTTCTTGGCGGATTTGACTTCCTATCTCAATTCCCTTAATTTGAAATTACAAGGTAAGGACAGATTCATAATCAACATGTTTGACGACTTGAAAGCATTTATGCAGAAGCTTGAATTGTGGATAACACAAGTTGATAATGGGGATGTGTATCACTTTCCTTGTTTGCAAAGCATTTGATACCAAACTACAAAGCATTGTTAGAGGATCTACTCAAGGAATTCAAGAACAGATTTGGAGAAGTTAACTCTGTGGATCCCGAATGGAGACTCTTCAACAACCCTTTCAATGTCCACCCTCGTGATTTCTCACATGATTTGCAATTAGCATTAATTGACTTGCAAAACAACACACCATTGCGCAATTCAGGAAATTTAGGTGTCAAATTGTATATTTCATTACCTGAAACTAAATTCCCCAATCTTCGTCAATCTGCGCGTCGTTTGATGGCAGTGTTTGCGTCGACATACATTTGTGAACAGTTTTTTTCTAAATTGAACAACAATAAAACGCTCAGACGTACTAATATTACTGACAGACATTTAGTGTCAGTGTTACGCCTATGTTCTTCGGAGATGGAACCTGAAATTGACAAACTTGTGGGCAGGAAACATTGCCAAGCATCCAAAAGACAATAAACAACAAACAATAAAAAAGGATCAGTGACTAATTCAACAGTGTATTTCCATTTGTAAATTGTACAAACATGAAGCGTGGTACCAGCCGCCACTGTTTGTTGTTGTTTGGCACCAGCTCACCCCTACTCTTCTAGCTGCGTATACAACACAGGTGAGACCGGTAGCAAGAGTCCACGCGTCACAAGTTCACAGTTTGGGAGTGCTGTTTGACATCCCTGCTGTACATGGACTTAAGTGTTATCGCTCGCGCATGTAAACAACTGCAGGTAGGTACAGCCTGACCATGAAAACCGCCTCACTGCAGCACAACCTACAAGCATCATAAACTATGCAATCTGGAATTGCACTTAAACGCTTATACGCTTATATGCTATTTATTAACTATAACATCGTCACAGAGTGCATTACACTGGGTTACAATGTACAGTCGTAAATTATCAAATGTGAAATTTCAACACCTATCACTGAAGCACTTTTTAAACAGTGAAAAACTTCTTTCTACGTCAGACAATATCAGAGGTGCAAATGTAAAGAATTCCACTCTGTCGTCTGGCGTGTTTTCCTTCTTATTCATTTTCAAAATATCACACATATCTGGATAACCAATATTATTGTTTAGAACTTTCTGAAATTTACCTTTAACCTTTTCAATATCTGGCACAAGAAGTATCCTATTAATTGAATTAGCTAAATCTTCTATTATACTTATGCTCCTGGACATTTCCAAATCCGATTTTTCTAATTGCTTAATAGCTTTGGGTAACACAATAGAATTGTTGGATATGAACTGAAGATATTCAGATAGTTCATGCGATATCAGAGACTTTGCAGTTACAATAACAGTCGCGTTGCAAGGCAATAATTCACTAGTTTGCAGAGTACTACGTTACGTTGTTTTCGACACTTGCTTCTAGTGGCAGTTGTTTGCACATTTGATGGCCGTGCTGTACTTCTGGCGTCATTCATGCTCTGTGTCCAGCTAACCTGTATCGCATGCGAGCGCACATTCCTCCGGCATTTAATTATTATTAATATTTTTAATCTGACTCGATTCTTCCCTTTAAAATCCATTCATTATCTTTGTCTGAATTATAGATATAGTTAAATTGTACTGTATTGCATTCAGATAATTTAGATAATTCAACGCATAAATGTTTGAAGGATTTTGCATAAGGAACATTGAAAATTGCGAGCTTTTGAGCTTCAGGAATTATTTTAAAATTGTGTGCATTTTCTCATTTTTAACGGAACCAGACCATATTACCGCTGCACGGTTGCTGAAGGAACAGAACAGCACCGGTGTTCTCATTCTTACTGCTAACGTAACCCCGTGGCACAACAGTCCTACCGCCCGACCGCTGCGTCCCCCACCTCTGCCCACCGCAGGCGACATGATCTCTCCCGGCCAGTTATGCGGTCTTCTCGACCAAGGGCCACCACTTTTCAATCAAATATCTCCTCAGTTGACCCCTCAGGGACCTAACGAGGCTGAGTGCACCCCGGACCAGGTCTCCCAGTGGGAGAAAATCCCCACGCCGGTACCGGGAATCGAACCCGGTTCTCCCACTTGTTAAGCAGCAGCCCTACTACACCGCCAAGGAGACGACCCCATTATTTATTAAATTATAGCACAATACAGCCATACATAAAACATAAGTACACTCTTCTATTACACGCTTGCACGGTACTCGTCGTAAAAACAGCACCACAGCAGTAACGACGTTTTTAAATTTACGATTAATTTAATCAGCAATTCCTGTTACTGCACCAAAGAGCTTTCCTCGTCCACTGTGGGTATTTTTAATTGCATTCTACTCTTTGTATTTTAACTGAACAACAAGCATGTACTGCCTTCTGCTATAAGCAATCAATGAATCAGTAAAACAAATGAAAATCAGTCAACATTTAGTTTCGCCACAATTCCACCAGAAACGAAATTAAACTCTCGGCTTCTTCAGAAGGTGTACGCAATAAATGCAAACAGTTGAGTGTATGTGGAACAGGTATATAACTTAATAGTGTCAAATTAGCGGTAATCAATCACTGTAATGTTCAGATGAAAGTGAAACGAGCTTCCTGAAACCGTTCTCCTATGTCAGGTAATTAAAATATCTCATTACACTGTTTCCGGAACATGTTCCTCGCGATACGGCCGCGAAAATGAAAGAAGGGCGTGTTCTAATGTTTTCCATGCATTTGTGTACGTAACATAAAGGTAATAAATATGGTACAGGTTATTGGACATTTGAAGTACCGAGTGGAATGTCATTATTTAAACCAGCAAATATCGACGAGTAAATGCTAAACGTTTATGGAAACTTTTAATATCTTACATAGGTGTGTAGGAAAACGCTTTGGGATGTATACGTTTAGCAATGGCCCGCTTTCCCTGTAGGTGCGTGGAACTTGCATTAAAGTTTAGGGATAAAAACTCGGCATTTGATAGGTAGACCTGCTATTCTACTACGTTATTCAGGCCTGGCAATTCGTGGAATAGCTTGAGCTACCTTCAGTTTCGTAGCTGCTAAATATACAGTTATCAAGACAAGGCCGTGAGCGGGCTGCGCTCAGAGAGCACCAGTTGCCCATGCCTGATGTTAATAAACTAAACCCCTAACTAAAATGCTCCAATTTATATTCTAAATTACTGTATACTTGTTCTTTCTTTTGACACTGACGAGATTTGTGTGTGTGTGTGTGTGTGTGTGTGTGTGTGTGTGTGTGTGTGTGTGTGTGTGTGTGTGTGTGTGTGTCTGTGTGTGTGTGTGTGTTAAATTGCATTATTTTGTTGTTTAACGACGCTGTCAATTGCCAGGATCACACCAGCGTCGCCGGTGTCCCGGAATTTCGTCCTGCAGGAGTTCTTTTACATGCACACTTAAAAACCATCGGTCTGGGTCGGATTTGAACCCGCGACCTTGGGATCAGTAGGCCAGGTGTCTGTGTGTGAGTGCGTGTGTGTGTGTGGTAGGTGGGGGACACCTCGACCCACAGCGACCCCGATATGGATTTTTTTGCGGTATACCACCCGCCCAGGGGAAAGGGGTGAGGCAAAGTGAGACCTAGGCTTGTCAGAGAACGGAGACAGCGAAGTCCAGAGACTCACAGAAGTCCCTAATAGTTACATATATTGACATCTGGTGCACAACCGAAGTTTTTCCCCCAACCAGGGAGACGGCGACGAGGCAGCCCTAGTGGCCCGGGAAAAATTTCCAGGGAGGGCCAGGGAAGAGGTTCCAGAGAGCAAGCATTTGTGCCATCTGTCCGCATCCGCCGGAACGACCGCGCTACTAACTAAACCTGAAAGATGGCAAAGGAGGGAAATAAGAAATGAAGGGTAAAGAATCCGTGGAGAAGAAAATCCACCCCAGCATTGTCCTAGTGACTAGGGGAAACCACGGAAAAATCCAAGTCACACTGGTCGGCCGGGGGATCGAACCCGCGACCTCCCGAATGCGAATCACACACGTGGCGCCACATCACCCGGTTTTAAAACCTGTACAAATATACATAATGATCAATTATAGCAATGCTACTGAAACTCTCCCACAAATCCAATGAATACACCTGGAGTTAAACACTATACATTTACTATCTTGTGCTATTTACAACTATTTTGGGCTGTTAAATTCACATGCAAATAACGATATTTGCAACTTTAAAATTTGCTTTTATTTTTAAAACAGGAATACAACATTTCTACCTCTTCCTTTGGCATGAAAGTTGAATATTTGAACGTTCTGAAGCCTACTGAAAATGTAAATAGTAAATCAGTTCATCCACAGGAGTAATTTAATTCGGAAAATAGATGAAGAGCACTGTCTAAATGGTACCATATTTGACTACCAGTCCGATTTGAAATTTTAAAGTGGTACGTCACTGACTCCACTTCCAGTTATAACTGACTGATGAAATCAAGCTCAAGTGAAAGTTTATATGTAGTGTTGTTACAAATATTTTTGTCTCGGAAAGTTTAGTGCCGTATTTTCCGAAATAAGTGACCAAAAGGTGGTCTGGTTCAGACTGTGTATAGATATACAATAGATATGGATTAATCACATACAGTGACTTCTCACATAATATGTGAATGGTTCAGATATCAGAACATATGAATCACCGTTGTGGGAAATATCTGAAAAACGTAGGAATTCAGAAAAATGTGAGTTGAATTTTAATGTTATCACCAAATAAAAACAAAAATGAGTGGAGTATTTTACTGACGCTGTAATCACTAGACTTATTTCATTTCTGAAGTTTTCCAACTAATTAATACCTGAAAGCCATTTATTGATGTGGGCACTAGTCCTGAATAGGAATCCTAGGAATTCACTGTCACGCATACAGCCAAAGACAGTACAACACTTGCATTTCTATCAATGATACCACTTCCTGTGGTCATTAATGCGACAGGCCTTGAGTTCATGAACTGAGAATGCACCTGGAAAGGACCACTAGCAGGGTGCCTGCCTTTGCTGCGACTATAGCCACCGTTAGGACAACTCATGGACACTTTTCAAGGTCTCACGAGTCCTTTGTCACTCACCTTGGCTTTGACTCGTGCTTAACGGTTCGTCTAATCAAGCCTTAAATTATTGTTGAAGTTCTTTTTTCTCTATTTCCTTTTAAATATAAGCTGCAAACTATGAAAGCACGAAGTTACGCTTTTCTTATTACTTAATTTGCTTACGTAGTTCAGCTAGTGGTTTACAGAGGTCACTGAGGTGTAGTAGGCTATCAAAGAAATATTCGACTCAAAACGGAAAGAATTGGCGCAAATGCCTAATACGTGTGCTAATTTGTACGAATAAAACGTAATCTAAAGGTGCAAGGTAGACAAGACGTTGGGAGTACATTAGCATTTTTGAGAAAATAACAAATTTCGAAAAATTTTCCATGTAAATGGTAGTTTAGGGTGGAGGAATTTTCTCCAAAGTCTTCGTATCGCATCCTTGAAAGATATTAAACGTAAACTCCAAATTTGACTTTTAACTGACTTTTCGTTTCTGAGTTCTGTTCACAGACATACAGACGGACGGTCAGACAGACAGGCAGACAGACAGACAGACAGACAGACAGACAGATAGACAGACAGACAGACAGACAGACACACACACACAAACACACATTTTTAAAATGCTTTTTTGGATTCAGGGGACCTCAAAACGTATATTTCCGGTGAAATATCGACATCGAAATTTTGGGTCGAATACAATACTTCTACGTACTATATGTAGTAGAGAAAGTAAAAATCACAAAGTAAGATTGTAAACTTTCATTCGTTTGTAGTGGGAATAATGGGGTAGGAGTGGTAATATCTATTATTATAAATCCAGCAAAGCTCAAGTTTTTATAAGGGACTATATATAAACTACCTTTATTTTGCACCAATTACAATCAAATTTTAAAGTTCTTCTCTTAAATTCTTGCACATAAAGGTTAGAACTCATATGTATGCGGAGTGTGTCTCTTGAACCTCATTTCTGCACATTGCCAAGTCCGGATTGCCTAATTTGCGACATTTCTAGGTAAACATTTATCAAGAGAATATAAAGTCAAATAGCACATCACTTGAGCAATATATCGGGTATACTTATATTTTACTTAGTGTGACTATTACGTCATGCTTTTATATTATAAACATAATGAACAAGTAACTACGTATGGCAAGCAATTATTCATTTAAGTGAGACTGATGTATTCATAAACAGAGTGTGAGAGAGAGTGAGAGAGAGAGCAAGAATTCTAGAAAGCGTTAGTCAGTTGGTTATTGAGACAGCGTAGGAAAAGTAATGTAAATAAAAAGAAGACGTGAATTGAAGTTATAAGTAGGATACTTGAAAGTATTGAAAGAAACTGTTAACAACTCCAGAGTGCATAGAGCGATTACGGAGCTAAGCTGCTTCTCTTTTGAATACTTAGCATATCTCATCCATTAAGCACAGTCACATATACACATACAAGTGGTCCATGCTACGCAATATTTTGCCCAAGGAACGTTTTATACAAGTGATATATGCATGGATATGAAGCTGGAAATGTCACGATATCCGTCTTTAAATTATGTATGAAAGTCATTGAAAGGAGCAAGGTATCCTCAATAACACTTACTGCAGTTAAAAAAAACAAGTGAAGCAAATGACTTACAGTGCAATTTTGGCAGCATTGCGTAGTAAAGATATTCGTTCTCAAATGAACGATCCGCCGCATTATACATTAAATATCAAACGGATATTTAATAATGGACAGGGCTCGGATTTTTAGGTAGTTGCATATTTTGTTTGCGTCCTAATATGAACTTGAAAATGAGTTTAATATTTTGGATATTCACACTGGAGCAAATATTTTAAGTATTATTGTACATAAAAGCACATATTTTCTGTTTTTTAATGTAAATAAATATTTTGGGATGCTTGCATGAATTATACCAAAATTGCACGAAGAAAACATCTTTTTAAATTCACATATTTACATAAAGTCACATAAAAGGAGTAACAGAATTACTTTGAAGAAGTCACCATCAAATTTCTTTACTGGTCAATTACGTAGACCAGATGTCCCAATATGTTGTTCATTATTGGAAGAGCTGATATAACAGCTATAGTATCCCTTCAGCTGGAAGAAAACATAAACATCCTGCTTTCTCAAGCTGCATGTGCCCGCAAGATAAGAACGGGGAATTCCTCCACTGCTTGATTGAACACCTCTTCTCGCTTCACAACCCGGTTAGCCTATACACTGATACTTATTAAACTGTACAGTCAATTAGTTATTTGTGAATCCACAATGTTATACAATTTTTAGTTATGTTGTGGTGTTGGAAGTAACAGATCAACAGTTTTCAGTTCACAGTGCATTAAACATGCCCAGAGTGAAAAGTAGTGCAAGCTACACGTGCAACAATATGCTACGAAATTTAAGGGTATTTTCAGTTGTAATGGTAAAATCCTGTATTGTCACCATGTGTTTAAGTTATAACGATAGACTAACTTTCACAAGTAACACAACATTTAAGTGGCAACAAACATTCGAAATTCATTGTCAATTGTTCGTGACAATCGCCACTCTTTCGGGATGGAAAAGGAAGCATCTAGTCGTATACTGCAACTCAGTACTTGGTGATCTCTTCCACGAATAAAGTTTGATGATTACCACGTACATTTATATTAGTTCGGCCATTCCGATCTTAAGGAAATATAGCGTTATCATTACCGGTAATTGTGAACCAGCCATTACACGTTCCGCAATTCCTATACCCTGCACTTATTACAAACATTTTGTTTTGTCACAAAGTTTTATATTTAAGAAGAGCTTAGTTTGAGCGAGATGATTTCAACGGTTGCATTTGTATGGGAAATTACAGGATGTGTGCTGAAATCACTGACTTATGTACTCAAAAGCCCTTTATCTAATAGTTGTAAGAATTTTACATATAAGCTTCGGGGATCTCAGCTAAAAATATTCTTAGCGCCTACAGAAATATATACAGTAGAAACCCTACAGAATTATTTATATTAAATAGTTACCCTGTACATCAATGAATAATAAGTTCCTGAAGTGTTTCATTTAATTTCAAAATGTGGTGCAAGGGAAATTCGGTCAATTCCTACTTCAAAATAAGCAAGCATTATCCATTAGCTTTCGTGAACGGTTAAAAACGACTATAAATGGCGTGCTCTGTAATTGGCCGTAGAGAAACTAATGTTTGCTGCTACATGGCCACAATATTTTCAAATATAAAGAATTAATGACTTCAGGCTTGTCAGTACTTGATCACGAAGCGCATGCTCCTGGAGGTAAAGGTGATCTCATACACCATCTTTTTCCTGCTGTAACTGAAATTAAGTGGAGATGAGGTACTCTTTGTTCCATTGAGGGGTCTCCAAAAAGAAGCTACATAAAACAGTCAAAATTACACTGTAATCGGAGAGTTGTTTTGGAATAAACTTTAAAATGACACGGATTTTAAAATGTTAAATATTTACTTTGATCTATTTATAACGTTGCAATGCATAAGCATTAAAACAAATTCTACATTATTTTAATTTTAATTTAAAGAAACTTTTTAGGTGTTCCGGCGTTATGCCCCATATGCAGCTTTAGGTCCTCAATTGTGTTATTAATATGAGTGATTCGGAGAATGTAAGGTATATATCTTTCCCCGTATTCTGCCTGACTGATCCAGGGGGAAAAAGAGGGGGAAAAAAAACCCTGAAAAAACCCAATGTCAGTAAGGTCGGCCGCGGGAATCGAACCAGCGACCTCCCGAATGCGGGCCACAGCCGTCACCGTCTGAGCCATCCCCTCCAGTCTACATAACTTGCATCAGTGGGCCGAGAAGTTAATGAGAGATTCTTATTTATAATTAATTAAATGTAACATAAATTATTACAATCGTGCTAGAAATAATATACTTACGAATTAAATGCATTATAGAAACTCGTAAATTGAAATGAATGACAGACTTTTACTTAAGGATGATAAGAACAGTGTAAAATATAGCGTGGTGGTACAAATAGGGGAAGAACACTAAACTTAGGTCAGGAGTGTTCCCAAATTTTCATTCTAAGTCTCGTTTAATTTTATGTATGATCAGCATCCCCTTCGTCTCCTTAGGGCGGTGGTTGCGCTGCAGCTTACCCGGGTTCGATTCCCGGTATTGACTTGGGGATTTTCTCACGTTGGGAGAACTGGCTCAGGGTGTACTCAGCTTGGTTAGGTCCTTGAAGCGTCAATTGAGGAGCTACTCGATTGGCAAATAGCGGCCCGTAGTTGCGAAGACCGCATAACCGGCCGGAAGGAATCAGGACGCTGACCACGTCCCACCCTCTAGTACTGCAACCTACTCGTGACATCTGTAGTGGACAGAGATGAGGGATGCAGCCGCCGGGCGGTGGGTAGGCCTTGCCCCGGAGAGGGCAGTTGCGCCCCAGTGTTAGGTTACACTGAAATTCGCATCTGACCAAACATAAGAGATTCTAATACATTTTTAAGCACGAATTTGAGAACTGAAATACATTTTGTGATATCACATTGTCTTTTAGATATTGCCCTTTTTGTGATTTGCGAAAATCCGCTACACTACGCTACTTTATCGGCGAGCTCACCCTCTCAAGATCTGTTGTCATTCAAGGCTGGTAAGAGTTTTGTTACAGAAGAGGTAACTTCAGCATTTTGCCAAGGGGCTTGAAATATGACTTCTTTTAAAGGTCTTAAGAGAGACAGCAGACGGCATCTGTCCATGAAGATACTGGAGCAATAATGGCAAAACTCTGCAAGAATGACATAATACTGTTTGCCTTTTCCGAACATCCCTTTTTGCGCTACACAAACCTTTTGACTACATAATCACTCTCCACCATCGTTAGACGAAAGCTGACTATTCTTCACCCCCACCCTCCTCATCCTCTGTGACTAGAAGAATTTCTTACCATGTTCTCTACTGCGCGTCATAAGGCCCTGTCATGTTTGGAACGAGCAGTAGTGGTATACAAGTATCTGTCTCAGCACAGTGCAGTGAATGTTGTGTTCTTTGAAGAGATACGTTTTTGTGAACTACATTAAAAAGTTATGTCTTCTCGAAAGTTTTTTTTTTTTTTTTTAAAAAAAAAGTAAAATTAATAATATTTTCAAGTATTTGCATGATACTTACATAAATATGGATTGTTAGTTCACTTTAACCGTAATTTATGAATTCTGCATAACTTTTTCGTCATAATGTTGAGCTAAATTAAATTATTTCACCTCAGGATTGATTTCAATATTTTAATTGCATCTATTGTATGCGTTATTTTTGAAAAACGTTGAAACCGATTTCTCCAAAAAACAATACGTGATAGAGAATTTTGGATTTCAGATTTGAGTTCAGCATAGCTAATATGTACAAAGTCACCTATTTTCGTTCGAATGCAAAAACAAAAGTTGAAATTTGTTGTTCAGATCGTGCACTGCTTGTGATGCCGTATGTGGTAAGAACGGCCGTTAAACACTATTAAAAACAATAGTAAAATATTTGAAATTATCACAAGAACGTACGTTCATAGATACAATAAGTGCATTAGGTAAAACATCTGACACCTAGCTTAAATATTCTGTTTTGTAATACTCATGAATTTCGGAAATAGTTTCGCTCCACGAACAATACACATTTTGGTAAACTATCTGCAAAGAATCCAGCTACTCTGGCAAATTTGCAAGAAATCTTTCAAATTTGTTATCATAGATGATATGGCACCGTGCTATAATATTGCCTAGGAGTATATGGTGATGCCAATTATTATTGCTTCGCTACCAGGGGTACGAGAAGAATATTTAATTTAATTCTTAACTATGTAGTATTAAATAAGATATAAATATTACATTCTATATTAGATATGGGAATGTGTAATTTGAATTAAGGATAACTCTAGCGCTAGGCCTAGAGGTACGCGCTGAAATGGAAAATTGTCTTTGAGGGTACGCGGAGAAAAATGGTTGAATACCACCGTTCTAGAGCACGTACTTCAAAAAACCGTGTATCTAATTCTGTTCAATACTTTCGCTGATTAAACATATATGTCGCTGTAGTCCATTATTTGGCACCATTTCAAGCTTCCATCTTGTGCAGTGATATCGTCTGCTTTGCTGTATATACACGTAGAGCGTCCGACTGCAAAATATGAATGCTCTAATCACCTGTGCTACCGTGGCAACATGTGGGAACGACATTAAATTCTCCGACTGCGTCACATTTTTCTCTGCAAACCACAAGGAGAATTTAATATTACACCGGCATGTTACCTTGGTAGCTCAGATGGTTAAAGTAACTGGCTAGAAACCGGAAGATACGTGGCTCAAATTCCTGCTATGGCATTGGATTTTTTCAGTCTGATCTATCTTTTCAAATTTGTCCTACATACAGCTAGTGTAAAAGAACAATTAATTACCAATTTACATTTTTTATTTAAAATTACTCTTCTAACCGATGGCGCTGGCTTCTCCAAAAACATACCTATTTATTTCTTGAGGACTAGTACCTTCCAGAGCCCTAATGACCTAGCAGTTGACGGGCTCTTAAACCCTAACCACTCATTCACCCACTCACTCGCTCACTTACTCACTCACTCACTCACTCACCCACCCACCCACCCACTCACTCACTCACTCACTCACTCACTCACTCACTCACTCACTCACTCACTCACTCACTCACTCACTCACTCACTCACTCACTCAGACACTCACACACTCACTCACTCACACACTCACTCACTCACTCACTCACTCAGACACTCACACACACTCACTCACTCGCTCACACACTCACTCACTCACACACTCACTCACTCAGTCACTCACTCAGTCACTCACACACACTCACTCACTCACACACTCACTCACTCAGTCACTCAGTCACTCACTCACACACTCACTCACTCAGTCACTCACACTCTCACTCACACACTCACTCACTTACACACTCACTCACTCACTCACTCACTCACACACTCACTCACTCACTCACTCACAAACTCACCCACTCACACACAAACTCACTCACTCACTCACAAACTCACTCACTCACACACAAACTCACTCACTCACTCACACACACTCACACACTCACACACTCACTCACTCACACACTCACTCACTCACTCACTCACTCACTCACACACTCACTCACTCACTCACTCACTCACTCACAAACTCACTCACTCACACACAAACACACTCACTCACACACACTCACACACTCACTCACTCACTCACACACACACTCACTCACTCAGTCACTCACTCACACACTCACTCATTCACTCACTCACCCTGAGGGTTCCCAAAGCATATTTCAGGCCCCGTTTTCTGAGTTTGGACACCTCTGTTGCAGCCTGATTCAAATCTTGATTTTTGTTTTGGATATTTTCGTCTTTACCGAAGACATTTATTATTGTTAGACAGGACAAGGAAGGATGTTATCGCCCAGGATCTACCATTTCGTGCCATCAGTTAATCTTGAACTTGTTTGTAAATGACGGTTAAGTTCCATTACCGGCAGAATGAAAAATGTAGGTTTATTGGGGCGGGAGGCATTAAATAGTGCAGCTGGTTCATTCTTACTTACAGTGTCCTCCAAAATAACTTTCCACTATCTTGGAGCAAGACATTGGTAAGCGACATCTAGGCGGTTTTGAGAAATTGCGAAGACAAAATGTGAGAAGATTTGTGAAACAGTATATTAAACCTTATAATATTGTATCCTCAAGTTCGGTTTCAGAAGTCTCAACTAAGTGTTTACTCTTATTTCACAACGTAAATATCAAAGAAGGTTAGAATTAATAGTAATTGTTATTACATGTATTGAATTTATTGAGTACTACATCATTTGCATCTAGGGCTGCCCTTGAATATGGTCCCTGGCCCTTTTGTCATTGGACAGCCTCTAAGATTTCTTACAGATTACATATACAGTTTGATGTGTGCTGTTGTTTATCACTTTTGCTGAGTTTGTAACTGTCTTACATTTTATATTTATATTTTGCACCACTTTTCTCACCTACTCTCTTTATGTTTTCCTTTTCCTTAAAGTTATTTATTAGTTTGAAGTCACTCAGTTCACTCTAACCTTCTTCGTTACCCCGCTTCTGTTTTCTTTCCTATTTCCTAGCCATTTGCTACTGAAAACCTCCACCATAATAATTCACTTTCTTCTTAGCCCTTTATTATTCACTTCCACTTCCTTTCCACACTTAACCTTCGTGGTATTATACCACGTGGCCCACTTCACCCGGCATTACTGTAAATAGATAACCCTCTGTATGTTAAAAAGAGTTGCAGAACGCCCCGGGGTAAATCCAGTTAGTGGGGTGAACTTTGTTCTGCTTGTAAGGGAAGAGAGCGGGAGAGGAATTCCCCAGGCTTCAACTAGCGTGTGTAACGTGTGATAATAGACAAGAACAGTCTTAGAATATTTTCCACTTCACTTACAGGACTTTATTTTCCAGGGAATAAACTCATTCCTGCACATGTTGCTATTGTCTAACATTACAGATTGTAAACTGCCGTAACAAAATCTATGCAAACATGAGGGCACGTAATGTTTCATTGGTATTTCTTCGTCTCTTCTTCTTGTTGTTGTATTTTATTATTATTTTTAGCTACTCGTCCATGATTGCGAAGGAAAATAATAATCCGAGTTGTTAGACTTTCTTTATTAAAGAAGAAAACTACTCATACCAAATATTATTTTTTATTTAGTTCGACTTAAACAAGACAAAATTTTGCAGAAATGGTTACATTATTCATTTCCTTTGTGGGTACAATGAGATAATAATAATAATAATAATAATAATAATAATAATAATAATAATAATAATAATAATAATAATAATAATAATAATAATAATAATAATAATAATAATAATAATAATAATAATAATAATAATAATAATAATAATATAAAATAAAATAAAATAAAATAAAAATCTGTATAATATCCCTGGCACCTAATTACTTACACCAGGGCTAATATGCCAGATCTTTAAAATTTATTTATTCTACACATTCATACATACAATATACTTTACAGAAAAAATTTAAGATAAAATTACAAAATTATATAATATATAACAAATTATAAAAATAAATAATTTAAATTATATATCATAAAAACAAAACACAAGAAAATAAAAACAAAAGCGCAAATTATAACATTTCACACATAATCACTCTGAGAAATAAATGCTCTAAAACAATAACAAATCATTTCAAACAATCAAAATACAATAAAATTTCTAAATAAATTTATATATATATTAAAAAAATAAAATAAAAAAGAATATTAAAAAAATATAAAAAAATATAAAAATAAAAATAAAAAAATAAATTAAAAAAAAAATTAAATTAAATTAAAACAAATTAATCTCCTCACTACAACAAAATATAAATTTCATACGCAACATCACTCACAACTACAAACTATTACTAGACAATAAACAAATATATAAAATTAAATTATTAATTATAATTATTACATAAAATTATAAATTATATTATTACTATTATTATTATCATTATTATTACTTAAAAATTAATTAATTTAATATTATAATTATACCTATAACTAATACTTTTTATAAATATATATTTTTTAAATTTAAATTTATATATTTATTAAAAATTTTAAATAAACAAAAATTTAACTGGTATCCAGTAAAATATAACTGGTAACCAGTTATAAAAAAAAAAAAAAAAAAAAAAAAAAAAAAAAAAAAAAAAAAAAAAAAGAAATAGCTATAAACTAAAACTCTAAACTGCCGCCGGTCACCGGCGGCATACTATATGTACTGGTTTCCAGCACAAAAACTACAAAATCTACAAAATATGTGTAGTATAAAGTTCAAAATTTACATAACCAAAATTTATAAAAACAACATACACAAAAATGTTATACTTTTGATTAATAAGATGGTTTATAAACTTTAATAAAATAATAATGTGGACTAAAATCACTAATATTTAATTATTTTTAATTAATTTTTACAAAATTATCTTTCAATATTATTTCCTAAACATCCAGAAGTTTTATGAAATAAATCACATTTCACTTCACTAATTCAACTTTCACATCACTAAATCACTTATTTACTTTTAATTAGATTCACTAGATAATCAAGGTCATAAATCACTTAAAATCCTATCACTCACTTGATCATTAACACTTGCGGTCACTCAATCCGTCGCCGATCTTCCTATCAATGCATGATGCAGCAATCCCGACTTGGTGAAGACTCGCCTCGACTCGACTCGACTCGCCTCGACTCGCCTCGCCTCGCCTCGCCTCGACACGCCACTCCTTCCTGATCATCTCCCTGGTCGTGGGTTGTCGCCTGCCTCACACCGATAATACTTCCTCTAGTATACTGCCTCTCCATCCTGACTGTATACTATTGTGCTCGGTCCCTTTACCTCGATGTCTTGATAATTAAATTCCATCCCCTTCCATTTCATCATATATATATATATAGGTTTTCACGGTTTCTTGTCATGTTCCTGGTCTGAATTCTGTGTGATCGTCTGCATTTATCGTTATGTTTCCTGCTTGTCGAGATTGTTCTATAATTATCTTTCTAGCGTGTAAACTAATCTTGTTTGCTAGAGCCTCTAAATGTGGAAACAGATCTTTGTTACGTATTATATCAAAGAGCTGATATCCTTGTAGATTTTCTCTTTCCTCAAGCGTAAAATTGGTGTTTTTTTGACATTCAAACATAACATGCTCCGGTGTGTCCTGCTTAAAGCATACGTCACACTCATCGGTGTTCAATTTATTAATCTTTTTCCAATAAGTGCCATAAGGTCCATGGCCAGATATATAGTGTACAAGTCCTTTCGTGTTATTCAAATGTCTGAGTGCCAATCTTTCGGAGATATTCGTGAAGAAAGAAAAGGCACGCCTTCCTTGATTTATAATTTCCCATTCTTCTTGCCAAATATGCATCAGTCTAGTTTTAATTTCCCGCTTAGTAGTGCAATACTGCTCCAAAATATCAGCAACTGCGTTAAAGTTTCCTTTTTTAAGCCAAAAATAAGCTCCTCGAAGTCTTAGAGTTAAATCTACTGGCCAAATTCCAGTTATTACAAAAAGAGCAAAAGTAGGGGTTGTTTTATAAGCTCCC
Organism: Tenodera sinensis; assembly: GCA_030765045.1. NCBI lineage: Eukaryota > Metazoa > Arthropoda > Insecta > Mantodea > Mantidae > Tenodera > Tenodera sinensis. Next base: position 316,281,436 of record CM060964.1, read on the forward strand.
GTGAATCTTAATAAAACTTTCCTTTGTGTCCTTCTTAGGAGATTTCTAATCATCACATTTTTCATTCTAGTAGCCCAAATTGCAGCAACGTAAGTTATTATTGAGCTGAATATGCTTGTGTGATATATGCTAACAGTATGGAGCGGAATTTTATAATCAAATTGAATTATTCTAGAAAGCTTCATCATAGTTTTTTCGACTTTGACCCTTACATGTTCTGTATGATGATTAAAATTTAACTTCTCATCTAAATATATTCCTAAATATTTCATATTCTTATTTCTTCTTATTTTTTCATTTTCAAATTTTAAACTTGGATCCCTTTTAAAATTTCCCTTTAAAATCATGTCTCCAGATTTTGCTGGGGATATCTTCATTTTGGAACTCTTGCACCAGGTTGAAAGTATATGCAACAAATTATTACTTTTTCCTTCTAGTTCTCGTCTTGAATTTGCATCTATTAAAAAAACTACATCATCAGCGTAAGCTATTACTTTCAGACAGTTATTATCGCGTTGTACTTCCTCTAGGAGTGTTTCTAAAACAATGTCCCAAAATGTGGGCCCTAATATAGAACCCTGTGGGCATCCTTTAGTAATAGTCTTAGTTATTGTTTGATTTATTCCTAAAAGTTTCACTTTTCTATCTTTGCAATAGTTTAAAAGAATTCTATATAATGAAACTGGATAATTTAAGCTTCTTAATCTCTTAAAAAGAAAAGGCCACCAAAGGTTGTCAAAAGCGCCAGAAATATCAACAAAAATACAATGAGATACCGGAGGTTGAGCTAAGCTAAGCCCCGGTACGAGCCCATGAAGTGCCAAGCCTTACCGCCCAGCTGCTGCGTCCCCTACCTCGGCCCACTACAGGCTTAATTGGTCTGGAGGGTGGTACGTGGTCAGCATCCCGATCCCTCCCGGCCAGTTGTGTGGTCTTCACGACCTGGGGCTACTTTTCCATCAAGTAGCTCCTCAATTGGTCCACCCCCCCCCCCCCGGGAGTAACGAGACTGAGTGCACCTCGTGTCAGACCTCCCAGAGGGGATAGAATCCCCAAGCTAGTACCGGTGATCGAACCCGGGTCCTCAGCGCCAGAGGCAAGACCGGAGGTTGAAACGACTGTAAAATATCTAAAACGGGGTTCGGTATACTATGGTGGTATTGAAATTACATAACTCTTGTATTTCATTTAAAAACGAATGGTAATTTAGTAGTTCTAAAAAGGGGTGATAGAGTTTTAGAAAATTCAAAGGAATAGTAAGAATATGTGGAAAATGGTTAATGTCACAAAAAAGTTGTATTTGTATGTTTTAACGATATTTACATTTTTCGTGTACCTAAGGGACACTGGGAGTGAAATTTGAAAGTTCCACAGTTCTTGATAGATTTTTCTGAAATTTCTACCGTGTTTGTATTTATATGAGAATAGGAGGTACACCAAATTTCATTCAAATTGGATAATTCGTTTAGGATATGTAAATTATTTTATGAATTTAATAGACACATTTTCAAAATAGAGCTCGCGTCTATTGACTTTTCAAAATTTATTTATATTGGCAGAACTGGTACTCTAAAACATGGATGACAATTGTATGAAGAGATATTTCAAATACGTTTGCTGATTATGCTGTACTACATATTTTTTTAATAACAAAATAAATTTAATCTTAAAAATTATTGATTTTTTTCATACAAAAAATGTTTTTGGAGTTCGTGTTAATGATAAAATCAATATTGAATAATAGTTTTGTTTAGCTGCTATTTATAAATACTTTTGGAAATTTTCATTGAATTTGAAGCAAAACTCAGGCGCGACCTTCTTTTGGAATGTGCAGAAATGTAGTTTTGAGAAAAACAGGCTTTTGTGTAGGAGCATCCTATATACGTTAAGGGAAGAGCACTATTTGAAAGGGCCGTAATGCACATGGAATGCGGGATTTGAAAAATGTTAGCTGATCCAAATGCACCGGTGTTCCAGGAACATTTTAAGGTAAAAAAACAATTTTCGACTTTTTGACAATTTTGACCAAAATTTCACTCCCAGTGTCCCCTAATTTGCATATCTCCTAAGCTTTAACATTATACTGTTATGCAACATTATACGCTGTTATGCAACATTATTTAAAATGCAATAGGTTTCACAGGCCATCTTAAGATTTTAATTAAATTAAAATCATTTTAAGATAATTTGCATAATTTATAAAACGCATATATGTATTGAATTCTCTTCAGATGGTAGTATTTGTTTGCATTTTCCAATACCTTTTCTCAAATAGGAATATATAATTTTTCTTTATTCCCCTTGCACCTAAAAGAAAAATAGCAATAATTATTTCTGCGAACGTATATCTCGATTAACACGAAGTAGATGAAGGAATAAGTGTCTATAACAATAACTTGTGTAAGAATAGAGAAAGTAATGTGAATGCGACACATCAGAATTTTTTAGTTTTTCTACCACATACATGCTGGTCGAGAAGACCACATAAGCGGCCGGGAGGGACCGGGACGCTGACCATGTCCCACCCTCCAGTTCTGCACCCCACTCATGACACTTGTAGTGGACAGTGGGGGGGGGGGCGGCCGGGCGGTAAACCTTGGTCCGCTGTTGCGCTAGGGCAATCATTACATCATTGTGTGTCATCATTACCACATGCATAATTGGTAGAGGAGTAATTGCATTTCACCCAAAACTTCGCTATTTCATGGGAAATATGCATGGTTTGAGGCCCCTGAATATAAAAAAATAATTTTTTGATAAAGGTCCGTGGTGTGTGTGTGTGTTTGTGCGTGTGTGTGTGTGTGTGTGTGTGTGTGTGTGTGTGTGTGTGTGTGTGTGTGTGTGTGTGTGTGTGTGTGACATAACCCAAAACGAAATTCCAGATAAACAGCAAACTTGATATTTAGGTTTGTATCTTCTTAGGGTGCGACAGCAAGATTTTCAAACCACCACAAATTACCCTTTATAAGGAACATTTTTCAATTTTTAATTTTTTAAAATATGGCTGTAACCATTTTGATTAAAACGCCGTGCATTGTAGATATTTAAATGGCAAATAAAATGTACATCTTTAATTTTTTAGAAACAGCCTGTGAAGCCCACTTCATTTGGAAGCAATTTTGTGTCATCTTGTGTAGGAATAGGAATAGAAGAGATACGGGGTGGGGGGGGGGGATTTGGCACTGCAGTCAGATTTATTGTATCTTTGCCTCCAAGGGGTATTCCGGGAGGAAGAATGAGCTGAGAGGAGACACTAGGCGGCCAGATTCAGACTAAGGACATTGATAGAGGTCTCTAAGGTTTCCCAAGTTTGACGGCACCTCGAAGGCTTAATTCCAGTACGCATATCATCCCTGCCAAGCTGCACCTAACGTCTTCGCTGACACTTGCGACCCTGAAAGAACCAAGGAAATGATTCATGAAGTGAAATGGAAGGACAGTAAATTCGGGGCACGTAATTATCCTTCCCAGCATTCGCCTGGAGACCCAGGAAAACCCCTGAAAAATCCATGGGTCAGGAAAGTCGGCCATGGGTATTGAACCCACGAACTCTCGAATGCGAGCCTCACACATTATGTGGAACCATCTCGCTCGATTGAACAGGTATAAAAAATAATCCCTTGAATTCTTTGCATATCTTGTATGACCAAAGTCTGCATAAGCTTCCATTGAAATTGAAACTGAATCAATGGAATGGAGCGTTATTGCTAAACAATCATTCAAAACATTTCAACAATTTAAATAATCGTTGTCTATCAGAAATTGAATTATTGCTGTATATTAAAGTATATTGAAGGCCGCTTGAAATTTAATACTGCAAATGCAAGATAAAAAAAAAAAAAAAAGAAAAAAACAAGGTAAAGAAAAAGAAATAACCAAACAAGAGGAAGTACCTAAAGGTTATTGCGAGTGAGTTTAATGTGCGCTAAGACCACCAAAGCTGCGCTCTAGATGTCGCTTTTAGGATTTTATGTCAGGTGACCGTCAATGCCACGCACAGAATTCCTTGGACACTTTCATTGGCATTCTTGGGGACGAAATGTTCGGTTAGGTTCTGTTTGAAGATCACCTTGTATAACTTGGAGGTGAAAGCCGACTCGGAAAGGTGAGGCATGAATCCCGTTACAAGAGTGTGGAGGGGCAAGGGAGATGTGAAATTGAAAATACAGCTCTTGCTAGCACGTTCAGTGTTAAAACTGTTCGTTTCTTCAGAACGTGCTGGGGTAACTGATACAGTAGTCGCTACTAGAGGGTAATGAGGTCCAGATACAGAGATTTCACCAGAAATACATGGCTTGACACTCCCTAAATCCACGTTTTGAGGTCCCTGAATGAAGGGTCCTCTGTGTGTCTGTGAGCAGCATACTTAAGTTTAAAATTCTCCAAGGATATGACACGAGGATTTTCAAGACAATCTCTCCACTCCAAACTAGTCAATTAAAAAAAAAAAAAAAAAAAAAAAAAAATAGCTGCAATGATTTTGATCAAACGAGCATGTTTCAAAATATTTACATGACAAATAAAATACATATTTTGAATTGTTTAGAAACAGTCTGAGAAATCCTCATCATTCTAACAGTATATTTACTTTCTCTATTACATAGTAAGTAGAGAACGCATTGTATTTCACCCAAAAGTTCGAAGTCGAGATTGCACCGGAAATATATGTTTAGAGACCCCCTTAATAAAAAAAAAGCATTTTTAGAAAAAGGTCCGTGTTTGTGTTTGTGTGTGTGTGTGTGTGTGTGTGTGTGTGTGTGTGTGTGTGTGTGTGTGTGTGTGTGTGTGTGTGTGTGTGTGTGTGTGTGTGTGTGTGTGTCACTCTTTGGACAGTATAATTAAAAAACGAAAAGTCGGTTAAAAACCATAGTTGGTATTTAAGTTTAATATCTTTTAAGGATGCGACACGAAGACTTTGAAGAAAATTCCTCCACTCTAAACTAACCTTTACGTGGAACTTTTTAGAACATCTTGATTTTCTCGAGAATGGCTCTAACAATTTTGATTAAAATGATATTTTAAGATACTTTTATGACAAATGAAATGTATATTTTGAATTTTCTGGCTATAGCCCATGTGGTCTTATTTATCCTGGATGACTTTTGCATAACTGGTAAACCGTAAGAAATAGACCAAATCTTACTATACAAAAAATGTAGATCTCGTTAAAACGCACAATTTATGTCCAAATACGTTTTTTGGAGTGAGATATTCCTTGTTATTTATCTGATTTTTCCAATACTTATACTTTTCTCAAATGGGAAGTTATTAATATTTTGCTCTTGGCCATCAAAGAGAACAGAATTTCAAAACCATTAAGTAGCCACCATCTTTAAAAATTTAACTAGTGCTAGTTAGCAATCAGATAATTTCTGCAAATGTTTATCTCGATTAACACGAAACAGATAGAGGAATAAGCGTTTGTAAGAATAGTTTGTACAAGTATAAAGTCATGTGAAATCAGACTTTTATAACTTGTAAAGCGTAAGAGATAGACGAAAGCTTACTGCGCAAAAGATGTACCTAGATTCCCTTAAATCACACAGTTTATGTCAATTAAACCTTTTTGCGACGTTAACACATTTCCCAGATGTTCTTCATTATAGGCTTGAATTGTCATATACTTTACACTCAACTTCAAAATCGCCATTTTTTTTTTATCTTTTTCTCGCGGTGCTGCAAAGAGAACGGCGATTCAACACCATCTTCTAACGACCTTCTTTCAAAAATTAGGCTCTCTCTTAAAGCCTATTTCCACCGGTGCTCCATCTTCATGTATCATCAGTGTCACCGCCTGCGGTGCCGTAGTAGTAAAAGCGGGCGTTAAACACTACAACAGACTTAAAGCCTACTGTATGCCCGTATTTCCCTTATATCTAAAAGTAAATACGTAACCAAATAATTTCTGTAAATCATTATCTAGATTAGCATGAAGTAAATATAAGAATTAGCTTTTGTTGTTTAATAATGGATAGAAAAAGTTATGTGAATGTGACACATCTGACCTTTTACCACATACTCAAAACATAAAACATATGGTGCACACAACATTTTAACTAGCTATGTCAAACCACTAATTTTAATTTTGTTTATTCATAATCAATCACTTTTTGAATATGGAAATATGAAATATGAAATACTCCTTGAAGCCAATGGTTTATCCTGTCACTCCCATATTCTTAATTTGACCTGAGTATACACATATGAAGCAATTTCTGCGTAGGTATGCCTTAAAATGAGTAATTTTAAGACATGGATAATTTTTCTACTGTTTTAAAGTGAGTTATGAAAAATAATTTCAGCTTAAGTGTTTAATATCTATAATGGTGCACAATAATTTGAAAACCCGTAATTTCTGAAGCGTTTTGGAAGAACCCAAGCTGTTACGTTATATATGGTCAAGGGACACTTTCAATGGTTGAAAATGCTGAAGAAAAGAGTTAAGATAATTGAATTTTTAAGTTCAAGGCGCTAATTTATCTAAGTGATACAGGACCAAACTAATAGCCATTCATATTAGCACATTTCATAAATAATTAATAACCTTTTGTAGTCTCAAAATTACTAATATTAACATAAAAATTTTGTAGCATGAAAGTACAAGTTATAGGTATACTTTATGTAGGTAAATGAAAAAAAAAAAAAAAAAAAAAAAAAAAAAAAAAAAATTTGAGAGCTTTCAGATTTTGTTGCCAAATTTCAGAGGTACACTGCTTCAAGCTATATTTGTGACAATTAATTTACAGTAATTATATCTCTCCCTCCTATGCTCACACACACACACAGAGAGAGCGAGAGAGAGAGAGAGAGAGAGAGAGAGAGAAAACTAGCACCAAATATCGGATACATATATACTTTACAATCCTTGTATAAATGTAAAGGCAAACAGACAACGGGGTACCCCACGCTTTACCAAGACCCTGTGTGCTTGGGTCAGTAGGTCCTTTGTGCCACTATTGCCACCCTTGGAAGGAAGGTTGAGGGGAGAAACCCAAAGGGTGACTACATCCAGATGCCATAAAAGTTACAGTACGAACGCATGTGACGCCACCCTGTTCGACCTCTCCCCGGCAGTCCCCGCCAAGGGCCCACTGAGAAGACGGGCCATGATCGGGCAGTACCAGAATGAGGAGGGGGAACCTTTTACAGAGCGTATAGCCACTGTCCAACCGCAACCCGCCGAACACTGTCGTTTGGTACTACATCCATGAAATAGATGAGACGGAAAAGCCTGCAAAACACAAACTCAAGCAGTGTTTTCAGAAACTGATCTAGATGCTCTGATGGAAACAAAATTCAAGAATCTTTGTGCTGAAATAGAAGATTCTTAGCTTAAAGATTAGACCTTACAAGCTGTTGGCGGAGTTAGATTTCGTATTGACACGTACAACCCCCAAGAGGGAGCAGCTGTATTCCCCTACCGCCGTTTGTGGATGCTAAGAAAGTTTGCATAAATATCCATAACTATAATGATGAAAAATGCGTCATGTACGCTTTGATCGTCAAATTCGATCACAAGGATTCACAATCTATCATTAAGTATAAGGATCTTCATTAGCAGGACGATTTCACTTTCGTCTCGTTTCCTACAAATCTGGGCGAGATTCCTAAATTTGAAGTAATGAATAATATATCAGTGAAAGTGTTTGAACCGGACGAGAAGCATGAAGTTTTCCCACGTAGATCGACAATAAAGCGCTTCAGGACCACCATGACCTCCTTCTGCTAAGTGACAGTACTGCTAGACATTACTATGTTTATATATGTAATTTTGAGAAGTTTATTCGTCAGCAAACATTGCACATTATGGAAGAATTTACATATGTAAACGCTTCTTCACTCATTTTAATGGTGGAGGTGGTTCAAGATAACTGGAAAAACTGGAAAACATACTACTACCTATGTGCAACATGCTATTGCTAGAAGTGTTATGCCTACAAAGGAGATCCATAACGCCAGTTTCGAAAATGTTGAAAGGATGCTGAAACTGCAGTGTATCTCTATGCTGATTTTGAAATCATTCTCACTCCTTACCATATCTGCAGCTCTAATCCTGAAACGTGGAGTGGAATGTAAATCTGGTATTGACATAGAATCCACGGAAGTAAGTTTATTAAGCCTCTGTTAGCCAACAACTACGTGAGCATCAACACTGGGTTTTGGCACCTGAAAAGGGACTAGAATGTGAATATGTGTGAGCAATGTGCCACGCCTTTCCTTGTGGAGGGTTTCAGTGAGTTTCTCCTGAAGGTGTCGCTCTACAAATACTACAAAAAGATGGTTCTCTTGAATAAATTTTAGAAGATAATATCGCGTATCCTGCAGAACTCCATGATTTACAGAATAGTTTACCATTCATACCTGAGTACATCAAACTGAAGGGTTCTTCTACAAAGAAAGCAATTCCACACCTTGATCGCCGACGAAGCACGTACATTACATGACGTTGAAGCACGTGCTTAGTCATGGACTATGGCTAATAAAAATCCATCGTGTGCTACAATTCTGTCAGTCAAGTTGGTTAAAGCGCTATGTTGAATTCAATAAGAGTCTATGACAAGGGGCGAGAAATGATTTTGAGAAGGGTCTGTACAAACTCTTCAACAATGTCGTGTTTGGAAAAAACTATGGAGAATATTCCAATCGTAGGAATATATGTCTGGCTACTGCTACTAAAGAGAAGACTGGGAAAGTTGGTTGCTAAGTCTACATTCATCGACTGAATCATACGCATGGGAACTAATCTGACTGTACTACATCTGAATTTGCGTCAAATGTGTTCAACAAGCCATTATACGAGATATTGGAATGTGTGTGCTGGACATCTCCAAGACACTAATGTATCGGTGTTATCCCGATGGTTTAGGCCGCGCCGTAGCCGAGTGGTTAGACCATTCGCTTCTTGCCAAAGCGGCAAGAGTTCGATCCCAGGCAACCGCATGTGGAATTCGTGGTGGACGAAGTGGCGCTGGGGCGGGTTTCCTCCGGGTTCTCCGGTTTCCCCCATCATCTCATGCCACCGGTGCTCCATCTTCATTCCATGTATCATCAGTGTCACCGCCTGCGGTGCCGTATGTAGTAAAAGCTATACTCACTCTTATACAATTTATTCTTACAAATGCTTATTTCTCTATATGCTGCATTTTAATCGACATAAGCATTTTCAGAAGTTGTTGCTAATTTTCTTGTAGGTGCAAGGGGAATGTGGGAATACAGTAGGCTTTAAGCGATAAGGAAATGTTTTAAGAGCTGATTGCCATGTGATGCCTTTGAAATTCCCTTCTCTTTGCAAGGCCAAAAAATAAAAAGACGGAGAGCATATTCCTATTTGGAAAAGTATAAGTATTGGAAAAATCAAACAAATAATAAAGAATGTCTTGGAAATGGCTGGCGGCGCCGTGGCCGAGCGGTTAGCGCGCTCGCCTACCACCTAGGCGGCCCGGGTTCGATCCCAGGGACCCGCATGTGGTATTCGTGGTGGACGAAGCGGCGTCAGGGCGGGTTTTCTCCGGGTGCTCCGGTTTCCCCCGCCATCTCATTCCACCGGTGCTCCATCTTCATTCCATGTATCATCAGTGTCACCGCCTGCGGTGCCGTAGTAGTAAAAGCGGGCGTTAAACACTACAACAACAATTGGAAATGGCTCACTCAATAGAAAAAAGAAGTATTTTATATAAATTGTACGTTTTAACGAGATCCACAATTTTATTTAGTAAGCTTCTGTCTGTCTCTTACTATTTGTCATTTATGCAAAAATCATTTAGAATGAAGAGATCTTCAAAGGATATTCCCAGGAAATTCAAGGTATGATTTAGAAATTGACATATCTGCCACTGGATAGTGACTGCCTGTACCTCTGACTGAAGGAGTGGAGTGGGGAATAGCCTCTCATTATGTGTCTCCAAAGAGACAAGGTTGACATCGCTGTATTAGACTGTTCAAAAACAATTAAATTCACGATGCTGAAAAAATGAATCGTGCACATCTTTTATTTTATGTTTCGAAAAGCAAATAATATCGGGGCGAGTGTCGGTATTTTATTTCAAAGAGCGTAGCAATATACAGTCATAGAAATAAGTATCCATACAGTCCAACAGTTAAAATTGATTACTAATATTTCCATATTAAATTAAATAAAAACCCTAAGATTTTAACTAGAAGGCTACACCATTAAATAGGTAGTATAATGGGAAGACAATCTTAAGTATCATATAAACGTGCTTCAAGAAAATCAGCAATAGCCCAATTGTGGCGCTATTTGATGGGGAAAAGTATTCATACACCACTAGAAATGTAAACATAGAAACCACCAACGAACTGTTTGCAGCAAGGAACGCCTTCAATGACAAGCTACACTCTTTTGTGTTGGTTCCGATATGTGATGAATAAAGGCCGGAGGGATGTGCGCTTGCATACGATATAGGTTAGCTGGACGCAGAGTATGAATGACGTCAGAAGTACAGCACGGCCATCAAATGTGCAAACAACTGCCACTGGAAGCAATAGTTGAAAAGAACGTAACGCAGTACTCTGCGAAGTGGTGAAGCATTGCCTTGCAAGTGTATGCAGACGCAAGGTCAAGACTGTTTCTTCTCCCAGGGAGCTGCACGTGGAGTGATAATGTTCTTTAGTGTTCATATGATGCTTGTAGGTTGTCTGCAGTGAGGCGGTTTTCATGGACCTACCTGCAGTTATTTACATGCGCGAGCGATAAATTTAAAATATTCATAAATGATACCAGAATTTTGGTGTGGAGAAGGCCAAATACTAAGTCAGAACCCAAACCATCCAGTCCACAGTGAAGCACGATGGCGGAGGAATTATGGTATCGGGGATGGAGGGCTACATTTGGTGTTGGGCAACATCCTTTTGTTGGAGGTAACATGAATGGGTTTCAGTAGCTGAATATCCTAACGGAAAATGCGCAAAAAATTTATATCTTTCATTTAGGCCCAGATTACTACCATCAATAATACAATGACCATAAGCATGCAGCGGAAATTATTATTATTGTTATTGTTATTATTATTATTACTATTATTACTATTACTGTTACTATTACTATTATGATTATGATTGTTGTTGTTATTGTTGTTATTATTATTATTATTATTATTATTATTATTATTATTATTATTATTATTATTATTATTATTATTATTATTATTATTATTATTATTATTATTATTATTATTATTATTATTATTATTATTATTATTATTATTATTATTATTATTATTATTATTATTATTATTATTATTATTATTATTATTATTATTATTATTATTATTATTATTATTATTATTATTATTATGTGGTTGTTATACTTTCCACGTTCTCAAGTTCCCAGGCTCAGAGCACAGGAGTATAATATGAATGGAGGTGGAAGTAATTGTACCCATAAATGTGTTGAAGTAATTAAATATACCCAAATGAACTACCCAGAATAATTACAGAGTTACTAAGTACAGGAATACACTAGGAAAATAATGGTATGAAATAAAGAACGGGCATTGTGCAGGTTTATTTTTACGTAATTAAACATCTATTTTACAAGTTAAGCTTTGTATTCGCCCCCCCCCCTCAAAAAAAAAAAAAAAAAAAAAAGAAGAAGAAGATGTATTGCACTCACATGAATTTCTCTACTCTTGTACCAACCATTCCTACAAAATCTTATCCCTATATCCTCTTCGTGTTGGTTGAAATAAACATTTGCAGAAACTATGTTATTGCTTATTCCATTGTAGGTCGAAAGAGACTATAGAATACAGTAGGCTTTGAGCGATAGTCAAATGTTTTAAAGCTTTCAAATTCCGTTCTCTTGCAATTTGAATAACGATGTTCCATTTGACAGAAGTATACGTTCTCCAAAACTCACACAAATAAGGCACATCTCCGAAATGGTTCACTTTATAAACAATTTATTTCGACATAAATTGTATATTTTAGCAAGATCTACATTTTTGTATACTTAGATTTGGTCTATCTCTAACGGTTTACCAGTTACGCAAAATTCGTCCAGAGTAAATACGACTAAGGTGCTATAGCCAGAAAATTCAAGATATACATTTCATTTGGCATAAAACTATCTCAAACATATGGCATTTTAATCAAAATCGTTAGAGCCATTTTCAAGAAAATCAAAATCATCGAACAATTTTCCATATAAAGGGTAGTTTAGGGTGGTGGAATTTTCTTCAAAATCTTCGTGTCGCATCCTTAAAAGACATTAACCTTAAATACCAACTTTGGTTTTCAGCCAACTTTTCGTTTTTGAGGTATTCTGTCCACAGTCTGACAAACAACCGACTCACGACAGAGAGGGTTTCTGCATTAGTCATTTGTTTCAGTTGCATTTTAAGAACGTTGCTGTTGGTAGGCAGTTCCCAAAATGTGTCAGGAAGTATTGGACCATCACAGATGTTACTGCGACTACCACATCGGAGTCACCTTGACCTACATAGGACCGGAGCTTCCTCCGGCCAACGGTAATTAATCTGTGACCTCACATTGTCATCCAACACCTCAAGTGAAAGGGAAAAAGGCCAGATGAGGCTGTTCGAAGAAACAGTTCCGTGGGATTTTACTAGCAATTATGTAAGTCCTTGTGGGTTTTCAAGAACTGTTTATGAATATAAGAGCGCATTAATCACTATAGCTATACTCAGCTATAAAATATACATCAGTGTATACTTCACGATGCCGTAATATGTGGTCTCGTCATATTTTCTCCAGGGAAATGGTTTAAGGTTTATAGTATACGTGATATACACTCTTCACCCACAATGTCTTACTTTAATAAGTTACACCATAAAGGGAACAAGAGAGGCTGATGATCGTTATGACACTATGAGTACAGAATTTATGTCCTCTTAGAGATAAAGATAGGGAAATTTAAGCTGCCAGTGAGATTTACAAATGGTATGTTGGATGTAAAATGGTCTGATGTGTTGCACTCACATTACTTTCTCTACTCAACTATTCTTACAAACACTTATTCCTTTATCTTCTTCATGTTAGCCGAGGTAAACATTTGCAGAAATTATCTTATTGCTAACTTTCTTGTAGGTACAAGGGAATACAGTAGGCTTTGAGCGAAAGTCAAATGTTTTAGCACTTTGAATTTTGTTCTCTTTACACGGTTAACATATAAATATCGAATAACGATTTTCCATTTGTGGGAAGTATAAATATTGCAAAACTAATACAAATAACAAGGAATACCTACGAAATGGTTCACTACACCAAACAAATTAGACAGAACTTGTGTGTTTTAACAAGATCTACATTTTTGTGCAGTAACATTTGGTCTATCTCTTACGGTTTACCAGTTATGATAAGTTACCCTGAGTAGACAGGAATACTTGGGCTATAGCCATGAAATTCAAAATATGCGTGCCATTTGCCATAAAATATCTTTAACATATGGCATTTTAATCCAAATCGTGAGAGCTATTTTCGAAAAAACAAAACTTTTCGATGTAAAGGGTAGTTTAGGGTAGAGGAATTTTCTTGAAAATCTTCGTGTTGCATCCTTGAAAAATATTAAACTTAAATACTTTGGTTTTTAACCGACTTTTCGTTTTTGAGTTATGCTGCTTACAGACACTCACACATATATACACACAGAGATACAGACCCAGACACACACGTACCTTTTTCTAAAACTCTTTTTTTAGATATAGTATACATTTACGCTGAAATCTCGACATCGAAATTTTTGATCGAATACAATACTTCCTGTACACAGTATACAGAGTAGAGAAAGGAAAAACAAAAAATCATCAAAGTAATGAGCGAGACAGAGAGAGAGAGAGAGAGAGAGAGAGAGAGAGAGAGAGAGAGTGAGAGAGAGAGATGTTTTCGCGTCACATCCTTGAAAGATAATAAACTTAAATACCAACTTTGGTGTATAACCGACCTTTAAGCTATGCTGTACACACACACACACACACACACACACACACACACACACACACACACACACACACACACACACACACACATACACACACACACACACACACACACACAACACACACACACACACACACACACACACACACACTCACTCACTCACTCACTCACTCACACGGATCTTCTTCTAAAACTGCTTTTTTGGATTCAGGGGGCCTCAAAAGTATACATTTTCGATGAAATCTTGACATCGAAATTTTGGATGGAGTACAGCA
>CM060964.1:316300627-316460627 GCA_030765045.1 Tenodera sinensis
TTTTTTTTAGGTTTAAAGTGTTTTAACCGGTTAGGTCATATCGGAAAATTAATAAAATGGGCAAAATTATGCACAAATGAGCCTGAGGTCCATTGAGCTTAGAGCTACCGGACATTCACATTTCAAGATACTCCGAGATTCGAATTCGGGACCTCTTGATGTTAGGGAGGCACGCTACCCGCACATCAGAGAGGTGGGCGTTTGTTTTTCTTGGAATGTTGTGTTTTTAAAGAATTAACAAGTATGCTGGATATCCGTGTACTTTCCAGAGGGTCTCGACAATACTGCAAACTTCGTAAGGGGATAACATTTCAAATTCCACATTTTGCAGCGAAACAGTTCGTTAACTTAAACGGCATCTTAGTTTCGTAATAGCTGTTGATATCGTTTTGCAGTCTTCACACGTTGCAAGTTTCATTTTTAATAACTGATATTTAGGAATAGCTAAAACAGATACTAATATGTAGAAATGCTGTGGATTTTTTTTGTCGGGTGATAATATTTGAATCCGCAAATCTTTTTAACCACATTTTTATTTCACCGAAAGCGTACATAAATTAATATGTTTATCATATTAGAACCCAAAATAAATTTTACTGCTTAATATACTTATAATATATTGCGTATGAATTAAATTATCATGAGATTTGAATGAAGGACTAATAATTTATTAGGTGCTTAATTACTTCAGTCATCACTCAATTATACATTTTTGTACAATCAAATACAGTGTTTTAAAGTTATTCCCAAATGTTCCACCCGATTATAGTTCAGAAACAGATTTTCTTTTAAATATCCATGTCATGTGTCTGATTGTAAAGCACAGACTTTTCATATACCTAATTTATTTTGTGCTGGTTTTAATTCAAAGGAAAATAACATTTAAATAATTATAAATTTCTGTTCGCTATAGAAATCAATAACTCAAACACTATTTTATGGCATAAATCATAAACATTTGATACGGATCTTTTAATTGTTTGTGCATAGAGAAATTCAAATAACGGGATCAAAATTCCATCGTGTGAACCACTTTGAACGAGGGTAAGTGCGGATAAAGATTAAAATAATTCAAAATGAGAATAATTTTAGTTACATATTGTTAATTTGTTTCCTGTAAAGGTGAACATTTGCAATATCAAAAGAAAAAGAAGTTTTGAAGTTGCATCATTTGATTTCTTTTTGTGAACACACAATACTAAACTTGACTTTTCGGATATTTTCACTAAATTTCAGGAGTGCATTGCTTTAAATCATTATATGTACCCCCGTTGGACCGAAAAAACAAACAACAAACAAAAGTCATGTCTGGAAGGCCAGTCTACTTTAACGGCAGAAAACAGGTCCACACATAACTTGGAGTTTTCAACAAGTAGGTATGTGTGACTGCCTATCTATCATGTATGTGTGTATATAAGCCTGTCTGTATGTGTGTATTCACACATGCGTTCCAGGCATTACTCATGTTTTTTTTTTTTGGTCCACGGGTGTACATTTTATGCTCGATCGTACCTAAATGTAGCGATTATACGCCTGGTCGCTGCACTTTAATGGACTTTAAGGTGCACCTCTTCATTAAAGTGCAGGTTTCTACCAATCAGAAGATCCCCATGTAACAATCAATAAGTACTTTAGTGTCTGCACACATTTCGTAACGCTACGAGGCATCAACAGTTGAAAGTTCAACTATCGATTACTCTCATAGATTCAATCGAAGAACAACTAGCGCGAATTCAGAAAAAGTAAAAATGTCGGACGCTAGTGACAATGCAACTTACACCGCAACTTACGATATGACTAGTTACTTATTGCCATAAAAATTAACAAAAATGTAGGATAAATGCAATACACAATTCATGGATTGGAGAAAATCAAAATGCATAACCTCATTTTCAGGATTGAACTTGAGAAATTGAGTTTCTATTTATGGAGGCTCTTTGACTGCTGTGGTTCTCAGCGTCCCATTCTATTTTGGATGTGAAAGACCACTTAATTTTGCTCAGAAGCCTCTTTATCAGGCTTGAGGTTCTTTCATGTGTCGTAAATCTACCACACGGGACCAACGGCTTTACTTCCCTTTCGAAGGAAGCCATGCCAATGATTTTTAAGCCCGAAAAAAATCTATCGCTTTCCGGTGAGTTTGATCCCAAGACCACGGGAGGCAGAGTCTAGCATGCTACCCCTAGACCACGGAGGAGCACTCTCATTTTCACAAAATGTAGTGATGGTGTACTTCGACGAATTGTCGCAGAGTATGAAACCGTAGACCTGTTTAAAGTCGAGATCAGAATAAAATCAATACTTTCGCGTCTGCGCACATATCACAACGCTGCCAGCTATTTCACTGCAAAGGTAAGATCAATGCACTTATTGACTCAGGTAAGCGTAGAATATAAAAAAATAATTTATAAATATTATAAAGTTAGAGACATGGTCAAGCATAAATGGTCTTGACTAATGGCAACTAAGGATGCTCGTATGAAAATTATGAGTTTCTCCGTCGTTTCATAAGCATACTGCCATTTTAAGTGGTACCGTTATAGCCTCGTTGCATAATATACTATTATAAAATAAACAAAAAATCCTTTTATGATAAACAGCGGGACTAAGGTTTCATAAAACGTGTATCATATTTCAGAATCACTCTTATTCATAGTGCGCCATTCTTTCTACAACATTATTCTCAGCATTTGCAGCCGATCCTGTAATTTTCCTCTATTGCTTTCTGGAAGAAATGATTTGGTTAAAGTTGTTCGGTAAGCACCAAAACTTGTTTTTATGTAACCCAGCAACGAACGTCAGACGGTTGAAATCTGTCGATTATGTTCAGGTTGATGGAATGTACCTATGGATGACGTGATTGCCAATTGTTTTACAAAGCTAAGGTTTGCAAATCCTTAGTGTCTGAAATTAATGTTCCTCGCCTTTGAAGTATTATCTCAGTAATTAAGGAAGATAACGAAGTGAATATACTTTTATCACGCCCTTCTGACTTATTTACGAAATTACTAGTGTCTCAAGTTTACTTTAAAGCGTTAAGTACGGTATGAGTAATATATTTAGCACTGGAGCAGATCTACCATGTGGAATTTAATGCTGAAGCCCTGGCATCCATCTCAGAATTCCTGCCACAGTGCTATACAACTGTATTTTAATTAAAATATGAAATATACTGTATTACAAAGTAAATAAGAATGCTCATTAATTCTACAACAAACGTTGTTTGGCTGTACTAGAATATTCTTAGACTTAGCCGGAGGCAGACTGGGCATCACCAGTGAAAGCTCTGAAGAGGAAGATTGTAAGCTGTAATGAAGTGTAATGAAGTGCTTCAGACTGAAGTTGGCAAGATATTGAGGCGAAACGATTGACTAGGAGCCAAATATGCAGGCCAAGAACTAAAATCCAGATAGTTTGATAGTAGTATTGTGTTACTATAATATATGGTATTATATTACATCAAAACTAGCTTAAGAAATAATTAGGTGATAAGACAAATAACCTACAACTTTGTTATTTTAACGAAAGAAATTGTAAGAGTACGTCACTTAAATGCATATGTAACAATCGAGCCACCTCTACATAAGGAGGCTTTGCGGGGATTTTATGGGCTTATTTAATTTATTTATTATTAGAATTTAACGTATGGAGATTTTGGAAGAACTCCTATGGCAGTATTATTAGAAAAGCAAGCAATCCAGGTTTATCACAGCTCCAAAACTTGATGTTAAAATGCTGTAAATTATATCACTTGTAGTTCTCGAGTGAGTTGTGTTTTGATCCGATGGTATTTGTTGATATGTGGATTTTATGAGCTTATTTTATTTATTTGTTATTACACTTTGAAGTATGAAGTGATTTTGGAAGAACCCCTGTGCCAGTATTACATAAAACAAACAAGCTTTATTGCAGCTCTAAGACTTGATGTTAAAATGCTATAAAGATTATATCACGTGTAGTTCTGGAGTGAGTTATATTTTGATCTGTTAGTGTTTATTAATATATGGATTTTATAAGCTTATTTTATGCACTTATTACTAGCTGATATTATATAGAACCCAAAATAAATTAATAAAAACCCCGGAAAAACACTGTTGAACAACCCCAAATGCCACAGGAAGAAAAGCAAGTAGAAGCTGTGTAAATGTAAGACGTTGCATTTCTACTCAATATAGAAAATTGTATGGATGCCTTGTAGAAGAGGGAGTAGGGAAAGAAATGCGATTGCGTTTCGTAAAATAAACGTGAGTAAATATAACCGTATGGATGTAAGAAATTATGTTATATGAACATGGGTCTGGAGACACTTTGTTTCCATGTTACAAGTCATTTTCTCCAATTCAATAATCGTGAGAAACACACAAGAGCAGAACCTACCAGCGTTCCACATGCAACTCTTTCTCACAGGAGATGTTCAATATGCCCTCCGTGAGCATTGATACATGCATCAACCCGCCGTCGCAGCGGATCCCGGATGCCCTGATGTATCCCTGGAGTATTGCGTGTGGATTAACATTCTTCCATAATACGGGCACGGAGACTGAACATCTGGTACTGGGGTTTGATACACAAAAGCTTTCAAATGCCCCTACAAATGAAAGTCTAGTGGGTTTAGGTCCGGAGAGCGTGGAGGCCAGGCAGTTGATCCATCTATCACCGAATCTGTTATTTAGAAGCCGACGGACATTAGCTCTAAAATGAATAGGCAATTCATCGTGTTTCCCCTGATTCTAACGTTCTGTTCTTGTGTGTTTCCTATGATTAATAAGTTGGAGAAAATGAGTCGTAGCATGGAAACAGTAGTGTTTTCAGACCCATGTTCACATAACATAATTTCTTCGTTTACGTGTGAGGAATGTGTCCTGAAATTTGTGCCGTACATTTTTATTACACGTGTATACGTGCCAAATTTCGCAGTGATCGGTCAAGTGGTTTAGGAGCTCATAGAGGACAAACATACAAACATTGAAGTGATTTTGGAAGAACCCCTGTGTCAATATTCTTACAAAAAGCAAACAAGCTTTATTGCAGCTCTAAAACTTGATGTTAAAGCGCTGTAAAGATTTCACGTGTAGTTCTCGAGTGAGTTGTTTTTTGATCTGATGATATTTATAAATTGCATGATAAATACTGAAATAGTATGGAGACTCCATAATTGAACTCCAAAATCGTCGGCTATAAAACAAAGGCTGAAAAAATAAAACAATAATGGGTCAATGGATATAAAGAAAGCCCACTTGTATCCCAGAAATGCAGTTGTTCAAACCATTAATTACCCCTGCTGACAATAGCTTGCAAATAGTTATTTATAGAAGTGATGTCTCTTGTAGGTGCTATATTTAAGGCTAACAATGTTATGAGGTTGCACGAATTTTCATTCTGTAACAGATACGGGAAGCAATGTGACTTTACAGCCCGTTTTACTTTCTGTGCCATGTAGTTATACAGTAGATAAGGTAAGTTATTGCATTCCAACTAGAATTTTGGTACCGAAATTACACCTGAAATGTTTTGGGCTCCCCCCCCCCCCAAAAAAAAAAATGTGGAAATAAGTCCACGCGCGCGCGTGTGTGTTCTGTGTTTGGGTGCGCTTCCGCCTGTGAGTCTGCGGACAGATTGACTCAAAAACGAGAAGTCGGATAAATATCAAATTTGGTATTTAAATTTAGTATCTTCCAAAGAAGCGACACGTAGTTTTCAGGCAAATCCTCGCAACCCCAACCACCCTTTACATATACCATTTAAAATACTTTTGATTTATTAAAAAATGACTGTGACGATCTTGATTAAAATATCACATATTAATTATAGTACCTGGGCGACCGAGTTTCACTCGGCATTCTTTTCCTTTTCTTTAATCGTGTTTTTTTTTTTTTTGGGAGAAGATACTTATTGGGATAAACTTGAAAAGCAAAATGTTAACTAAATATAAATTTTCATCCTAATTGTTGGGGCCATTTCCGTGAAGAGACATTTAATATCCTCGCTTATTTGTTGAAATTGGCCCTTTAGCAGAGAAATTATGGTCAAAATAAGGTTTCTACTAATTGTGACTGTTACGCGTAGACTAAGGTAGCTAAGTCAACTTTCTTTAGGTTTTCTGAAAGTTATTGATGTTACCTTTAATATCCTGCCTTGTTTGTTTAATTTGGCCCATTAACAGAGACATTATGGCCAAAATAAGGTTTGGAGTAACTGTGACTGTTACACATAAAATCGCGTTTTTTCAAGAATAACACCTATATAGATAAACTTAATAAGCTAAGCCCTCTCTGAATACAAAATTTGACCGAAATCGTTAGAGCCGTTTTCAAGTTGCGCGGAATATATTTATATACAAGAATTGCTCATTTAAATACCTAATAATAATATATAAGATATAAGATTTAGATGACAAAATTTATACCCTGAATTTTCTGGGCATAGTCGGTTAAGTTCTCATCATTCGTAAGGAATTATTTTGTACTGACGAAAACGGGCTATACAAAAAATGTAGATCTCTTTAGGACACAGGGTTTCTTTTAAATTCTTTTAATCATCAATTAATATGGATCACATAACTAATTATAATATATCATTTAAAGAATAGTTTGGTTTACCCTCTAATCACACAAATTAAATAAATTTCATAATAACCAAAATTTAAACTTTAACTCAATTACTACATATATTAAAGTCTATTCCTTTTCTTTTGTAGCATAAACCATTTTCGAAATATTTGTTATTAATTGTTCGAATTGTTTAATACTCAGTCATTCTATTTTGAGTTGTTTTTCGTGAGTCATTCTTTTAAAATCTTGTTGATTTTCAGCTGTTTTTCGCGATTGCATGCAAAACATTGAATTTTAAGGCCAGCATATGGTGTACAGATCGTAAACGCTGGACTAACGTTACTCCCTTTGTATCTACAACGAGTATAAATAGTAATCTCTGCACAGGTTTATGTTAAATAAAGTGAGGTAGATGGAAAAATAAGCTTTCCTAAGAGTAGTTTGCATACTCACTAATAAATGATAGGGTGTAGGGAAATCCACGTGAATTTAGCGTGTAAGATTTCCTTTATGTACAGCCTTGGTTCGTGCCCTCGTCGTCATGGAGCTTCCTATAACCTGCCCTTGTTAAATGGATTTCATATTTAGCTCTTACTTGTGTTGAAGTGACCATTTGGAAAGAGTGTCAATGACTGGTGAGTTTTTGGCTTTTCCAATAGTCATTTAGATATATTATCTATAAATAAAAGTAAGATAAAGACAAAGTGATAAGGTGAGGGCAAATAAAGGTTAAATAAATTGAATTCTCCTAGAGGAGATCTCTAAGACCTCTGATGAAACCTGTTGTTGCAAAATGTAGAGGTGCACTTTATCGGCGAATGTTTGTGCCACATTGCAGGAAAACAAGCGTAATGTCCTTTGACATTTGTTCTATGTGTGCATAAATCACTGAATGGATGATATGCCGAATCTGTAGGCAAAATGTTAGCGGTAGAAAGTAGCAAGTAAACCCGTGTCACATAACGGTTAGATAGTGCTGCGCTCTCTTTATGGAACTTTGGTAACGTATTTTAATGCGCCTTCCTTATTAATTGCAGTTCACTGATGCTACATGCAAAAAATCGTTGTGAAAGTCGTACTGTTAGAGACCTTAATAGTCTCTCAGCAATAAAAACGGCTTCAATAATTGTACTGTTCATCTGCATGGTGTGCATAGAAGTATTTAGGAACGTCTTTAATGCATCTGTGACTGTGATTCCTACTCACTGTTTTCTTTTGCTTTTACTTCCCCTAGCCCATACCGTTCTCTCTAATAGAGTTTGTGAAGTCATGCTTTCAAATGATCTCAGGACTTCCTACTTTCCTTCTCCCAAGCGGAACTGGCAATAATGCCTTCCTCATTACTTTTTCATTTCTATTCTTTTATATAGCTCGCTTCATTCATAATAGCCTTACAGCTTACCATAAAACACTATACTTAAAATTGTGTTGTCTACTACAGGGGCGGGCAGAATAGTATCTGCTCTGAATTGATTGTACACACAACCCGCGCAACATTCCTGCTGGTTGGAGGAGTGGAAGTTCTTCGTTTCTTAAACTCATGAAAGTGGTGGATTGATACAGCTAACGATCAGCGCGTTTGTTTCAAACAGGAAAGAAGTGGTTATACTTCTACTATGTGATTTCGAAATTACACACATAAATTGTCGTCATCCGAACATATGGGAAGACGTCCAGACTCTGGCGTAATATCTGTAACAGCAATACGCAGTTGCGCCGAGACATGGCCACCTGAAACGTGAGATCTCACTTTTGATTTTATGTTCATCGGAGAGAAAAGTTTTCAGGGATACCTACATGTGGAGCAAAATATTGCTCTAACAGAAGCAGCAAACTCTCTCAGACCAACATATTCCACTTTACACAGTTCTTTGAATATGTCTGTGCATTTATATTTTATGTCAAGTAAAGTCAGTTTTTAAGTCTTCAAGAATGGAAATATAATTAGTTTATCCTCTAGCACAGTACCAAGTGATTTTATACATTTGAAATACGTATTTCATAATTTGATTTGTTGGTTAAGAGAGTTGTCACATGGCACGGTATGTTTGTTATGTTTAGATTGTAAACCTTCTAGAAGTTTGGCACGCTCTAAATCTGCAATCATAACAAAGAAAATTATAATATTGATAATAATATTGATAATAATAATAATAATAATAATAATAATAATAATAATAATAATAATAATAATAATAATAATAATAATAATAATAATAATAATAATAATAATAATAATAATAATAATAATAATAATAATAATAATAATAATAATAATAATAATAATAATAATAATAATAATAATAATAATAATAAATGATGGTGGTGGTGATGATGATGATGATAATGATTGATGATAGAAAATGTATACAACACATAAAATGTACATCAGGAAACAGCTTTTTCATTGTATGCGGCATGATATTTGCAATAAAGCCGTTCAATTTTGGCTTGAAGAAAACCATATAATATCTTGTTACAAAATGAGGTAGACGGTGTTGACATATACATAATTCTTCCACTGTTACCAGCCGCAACACTACCTGAAGTGACCTATAGACTCCTGAAATCAGCTAAGGAAAGAGAGTGTGTACCGTTATGTTGCATAGGCGAAAGTTTCACGAATAACACGGATTTATCAATCCACTTTTGCCCACCTCTGATCTACTTAATGAACTCTTTGTTTACCCTGGGTAGTTCAAGATGACAGGCAAACGTATGGAAGACATCTTTGTTAAAGCTTAGTGTAATTAATTTAATGTAAGTGCAACAAATAGAAGAAGAAGGAGAATTAGCTGTTTACAACTAAGCCATGGCCAGGATTCGAACCACGAGCCACGAGTTACTTAACCCTTAACCGAAACACGAGTCCTTTTCATCTTATTCTTTGATAGCTTTATATCCCGTAATGTTGCACCTGCTTCAGATACATTCAGATCAGCCGAAAGTGCTACACTAGTTTCACACTATATCTTAAAGGCATAACATATTGCATTATTTGAGGACCCGCATAACTTATTAAGTGTATAAATTAGAATAGTTTATATCTGTTGATCCAAGGTCCTTTGAAGAGAGTATTGACATAGGTGGCTCATGATTTTTCATGTACTTTGGCCCAGTGATTTCGTGAGCTTAATCCCGTTATGATAGTATCTGTTTAGCAAAACACATATTTCTTTCTTTAAATTGTTTTCTCGCAGCACAGAATGAACTTTTAAAAGTTTGCCATAATATTTTTTGGATTTCCAGTTATTTTGTTGATTGATCCATCTCACAATGAAATGCACGGCGCAGATCAACAAATCACTGAAATAAAATCAGTAGCAGATATTAACCATTCATTGAAATCTCTAGCATAGCTCAATTACTCGTTAGAATACCCAGTACACATCACCCATTCATTAAAAACTCCTTCACAGATCAATTACTCACTCAAATCTTTACAAATAATTACCCATTGAATACCGCAATACGGAGTGACCACTCTCTCATTTAAATCTCCAGCACATCGCCTGGAGAACTCTTCCTCGTATAAAACTTCCTGCTTACAAAGAGTAAAGAGCCAAGGTTGATAAAATCAAGCCCCGCATCAGTAAGAGTGAACCGAACAACAAAGGACATGAGTAAGTGCATTGTTTCAGTGTAACAATGGATTCTTACCTCATTAAAGATCACCTGGCAAAGGCATTTCACATGTAATCAAATGAAAACTCTACAACCTTCATAGTTGTTGTTTATAAGTTACTTTATCCACTAATTAATACAAGTTATCAATTATCGTATGGATACATTTACCAATATTTACCATTACTTTATTTTTGGGTGGAGAAATAACTACATAATGATTCTGACACTCTTAACCTTTGAACTCTTGTTTGAATCCCAGCTTCATCAAACTTTCAGACCAAATTTAGTTTGAGATAAATAATGATGAATTCTTTTTGCGACGAAATGTGAGCTTTTTTCTCTGTAGCTAGATTCAGTATTTCCTGAACAGCAGAAGCTGTGTAGGACAGCTATTACCTGTGACCTGCATCAGTTTGTCTGTAGTTTCCATTACCATAAAGACCTCTTCATGGCTTGGTCCACTTTTTCTGCTTTCTATACCTACCTTTGGTTTGTCGACATGTCCATCATAGGGTCATCTCCTCTACTTTTACAGGATATATGTTTGTCGTCCTTGTTAAACATAAAAATGTATGCCTCATTGAAAAATGCAATAGATTTTCATGAAGATAGTAATCTTCGGTCAAATTAATTCTTGCTTTCTCCGTTGAGAATCGTTTTTAAATAACTTGCGTTTTAAATATTATGGAAATAAAAACACACCAAGACTCGAGAAAGCGTTTAAAACGTATGAATATGAATGGTGAAAAGGTAAAGACGTATGAAATCGATAAAGATAATAATGGAATTCAAATTCAAGAGATGAAAATCCTAAATTAAATAAGGAAATTATCCTATGAGTATGAAAGGGTTTAATTCATATAGAAGCGATCAACTTTTGAACAATCCATAGGTAGTAGAAATGAACGTAGGAGTATTTAAGGCGCATATCTTGAAAAACTGTCATGCTCTAGACATATTTCAAACCCAAATTAAAGAATTACTGTGTACTTGTAGGTGTAAAAATCAACACAAAGACAATTTCTGGACAGGCGCAAAGGGATCTAAGCTTAAAGAAAGAAACTGATGCAGAGGGATGATAGTGATGCCAATTTTTGTAATAGTTGCTGCTGCTGATAATGATCGTCTCCTTAGCGCAGTGGTAGCGCTGGTGCTTACCAAGCGGGAGACCCAGGTTTGGTTCCCGGTACCACCTTGGGGATTTTGTCGCTGGGAGACCTGGTCCGGCGTGCAGTCAGCCTCGTTAGATCCCTGAGAGGCCAATTGAGGAGCTACTTGATTAAGAAGTAGCGGCTCCTGGTGGCTAACTGGCCGAGAGGGACCGGGGCGCTGACCACGTCCCACCCTCAAGTTCTGCACTCCACTCACGACTCCTGTACAGGGCAGAGGTGTGGGACACAGTGGCTGGGCGCTAGACCTTGGCCCGGTAAGGGCTGGTGTGTTGCGGTTTATTTTTAGTTTTTAGATTGGAAGATAATTTCTTTCTTAGAATCGTTATTGTGCTGTCATTTTAGTCCGTAGTTCTTCTACATGTTAGGCAGATGTGTTTAAGCACCCCTAAACTAGTACACTATAGTATATAGTAACACTATAGTAACTATCTAAGTACATCTTGACCACGATCGAATCCACATCCAGATCGAAGATGATGTTCTTTTGGAGAGAGAGAGAGAGAGAGAGAGAGAGAGAGAGAGAGAGAGAGAGTGAGCAAGGGAGAGAGAGAGTGAGAGAGGCAATAGTTCTTAAGGTCCCTTACTCCTAGTTCTGGATGAATAATATAAAAGGCACAGCTTATTGAGGTACCCCCAAAAAACAACTTTGACATTTTTCCCCCATTATGGTGCAGTCTGGTTATATTTGGTGATATATTCCATCCGTTAAGTTGCATTAGTGCCGCCAATTGTTCGTAACATATAACCATGGTAAAGCTACGGCCATGGCTGGTGTTATTGCCTCTGTTATGTTGCAGCAGAAGCCCTTGTTTATGAACGCGTTGCAGAGAGGCCAATCGATAGATTTTAAAACAAGATTCTGTTTAGACACCGTGTTAGTTAATTAATTAATCTGTACACGTACTGCTCGTGTTTGCGTGATTTTTTCTTGAATTCTTTTAGAGCAGTATATACAGTTATAGTTACTGTTGTTATTTTCGTGTTCACTACACAGTAGTGCATTAAATATATACTCGCATTATGATTAAAGCCACAATTCTTAGTCATCTTACCGTGTGCATAGGGCTGTTACGTGCAGTGCTGATGGCTGGCCTCTCGGTCTGGGCGAACACACTCACGGCATAACTAACACTCCTACACATGATGCGGTACTAAAAATTGTGACTTTAATTATGATATTTAGCACTCGGAAGTGATTTTATGCAAGTGTTATTTGCTGATAGCAAGTACGTTCTTTGTTGTGTGGTAACGATGTTCAAGCATCATTATCGTTTGAAAGCGTGATACTTCAACCCTGTGATATTTGAGGTTAGAAATGCCTTTATTATGTACGTTGGCATGACGGCTCTTTGGGATACTTTCGTGTGCTGTTTGGTGTAATGTCGGACATGTTGAACCCTTGGGAATTGCCGATAAACTGTGTCCACCATACAAGGATCATAGAGTCGAACTCCGCTGAGTAACGTTAGGCTACTCAGTACACAGCGAAGGTAGGCATAATGATGTTCTTGAATATGATCGTCCCCAAAGATGTCGAAAGCTTCTTGTGGATAACTAACAGATGACCTATAATCAATCCAAGATGGAACTCTCGTTTCTGTTGTCGTTTAACAGTGAAGCAAGAGCCTCTCATAATTAACTGGACGCATTGAAATTGCTTTGAAACTGTCGCTGAGCAGTACAGTCTGGTCTATTGTCCCATTCTCTTAAAGTCAATCCGGAACTAAACTACATGATTGTGTAATCAATAATACTTTCCACTGTTATGAATATACATTAGCCAAGTCACGGCTGAGGCGAAGCTTGTGGTAAAGCCGTAAGGAGCAATCAAGCAAATCCCTTGCATTTGCATGATGGAATTGCACGTATTACAGGCTCTAAACGTGCTTGTTACCCAGAAGCTGCTTTTCATTGCATGCAAACGATAGCTCTTGAAATAGTTAATATTGTGTTAAATTCTTCAGTGCAAGACATCTGACTTAGAAAATGGTATTTCAGATTCATACTTCCCAAAGCGATTAGCTAACAAGAAGAAAATAGTAATGTAATGGAAGGAATACATATATTATGCACCAAAAAGAAGCAGGAAAATACAGTCAATGATTGAATCATATTACATTTTATAATGTTGTACTAGTTTCATGTTATAATAATGAGATACCTAACAAAGCCTACGTTTCATGGTGAAGAGGAAGATTGAAGGCGTGAAAATGTACCTTATAGAATATGACTCGATGTTTGGAAGTCGTACAGACACAATGTATGTATATTTGAACCATAGTCCACTTTGTGGTATAAGAAGGTTTACTAGATTTTTGGGTAAGTTATTTTCCACCTAAATCTACACATCTTAAATTACTCTTCCACCGTTTCCATCGTCTTCCAACCATTCATGCAGTACGGAATGATTTTTCATGAAACCTCCTGATGGAAACGGGTAGAGTGAGACTAAAAAATTCAATACCATGAGCGGAATTTGAACCACGGATCTACCGGTTGCCTTCCGGCTATTCTAACCACTAAGCTATCGGGACATTAAATTCCCCAACTCACTCGCATTTTCCCCGGTAAACCACACAAGGAGATCTTAATTTATGTGAGATGACATACCTTAATGGCGACTTACTTAAGTCTCAGGTTTCTAGTTCAAACAACTACAAGAAGGGCAATCAAGCAGCCGGACAGTAACCGGTAGATCCGTAGTTCAAATCACGGCATTGAATTTTTCATTCTCACTCCATCCTTTCCAATCCTGTCCTGCAGGTGGCTCTTGTATGGAAGGACAATTAATTGCATTACTCCTTATTGAAGTTTACCAGTTCCTTTAATTAACATTTAACTCTATTGTGACATAAACATTTCTGTATCAAAGTGCAATGGGTGAGAAGGCCATTAATAAAATAAGTTGCCAGGAACATCATTAATCCGGGTTTCTACTGTCTCAGAGTTGTTGAAGGAAAATATTTTATACTCTATGTTACCCAAAACAGGCGAATCGACGAGCTTAAAGTAACTTTTACATTCATTTCGTGTCTGCCCTTTATAACATTATCATAGTTAATTTTCGTTCTCCAAGAGGTTTGCTAATATAGGGGTTAAAGCGTCATTCCATGAATTATTTAACTGAAAAAAGCAAGTGAAAGTATAGTGTAAGTGATACAGAATCGAACAAAAATACATTATTAAAACTATACGTTCAGAATTGTTGAAAGGGAAAGTTTTCAGGGGGGCAAAATAGATGATACAATACCTTATATTTTAGGTAGTATCATTTCGAATTTACATGCGTTAGTATTAATTTTAAGCCAGTATATATTTTTCTAATATTTTACCCTGCTGTAATATATATCCCTATTCTCTGTTGACAAATACCTTCTGCAGTTAATAGACAGAGGGATGAGTATTTGAGCCTGTTTTCAACATTTCTCTTTCTCTCACTTTAGGCATGCGACAAGTTAAACCAAGTACGATGTAGTTCAGAATGGCGACCGGCGTGGGTTCTGGTGGTGCCTTCCATCTCAGTAAGATAGCGGACACTACCATCTAGGGGTGAGTATCAGCTGACACAATAATTTCCACGTTACCTCTACCGGGTTATGACTTCTTGACAACAGTATACCCTTGGTTCCATATATGCCGTCCCTACTGCTTCACGGGGCATTTTACCAACCTTCTCAGCCGGCGTGTAGATAGCAGGGAGGGGATGTGTAGAGCTTACTGCCTATTGTTCGATCAAGCAGTGGTGTATGTTAGGAACCCTAGGACTACATGTTTAGGTGAAAATGACATTTTCAATCTCTGAATTATATCACATAAATATTCTAAAAACACCTGTGGATCATTTTGGGCAAACATTTTTAAACATGTTTAAGTCAGCCGCGCGCTTCATTTTAACCACACTGGGATGAACTACATTGGTGCTCTTTTGTCTGTTTTACATTTTGTATGTAATTAATTCGTTACATTTCATTTTTGCTTTTATTTGTATGTGAATTTCCATACATAATCTCAAACGTACTATCTAACAATTCGAATATGCATTTGATATTAATTGCTTTGTTCATTAGCTCACAAATCCTAATTTATGCTCAAAAGAAATTAAATTTCAACACCAACAACTTCATGAGAACAAAAATGAATTTCTCTGCAAGTAATAACACCAACTTCAATAAAATACTTCAATTCATTTTTAGTTTCTTTAAATGTAAGGAAATGCATAATTCTCCGGAAAATGTGGACGCCAATTCGAATCTTAACTTTGCTTAACGTGCCGTTAGCTGACGTTATCCTTTCCAGTACAATGTCACGCTAAATACATACAAACTTCATTATTTGAAGTTCCCATACAAATACCTCTGGCACAAGAATTTATCTTTTATCCTAAAAAATGTAATAATTCAACGGTTCCACTGAAAAAAAAATGTTTGTTATACAAGTATTCACAAGAATAAAGGAAACCACGAACGCTTTTCTGTGGTTGGTAAAAACTATAACCACGTATATACGTCTACTTGGTTAAACTTTTATGGACGAGCTCCATAGATTTTCAACGCTTGGAGCTGTGATCTTCATCTGAGAAACTGGTTTCTATATTTCCACATTGAGCATTGAAAAAGAATGCCCCAGCTCAGCAGTTCATATTATCCCATTGTAATGCTATTTTTTGTGGAATGTGTAATACGAGCGATTTGTAACATTTCAAAAAATGTGTTGTGTAATTATCAAACATGAGTATGATTTAGTAGGTAGTCACTCTATACAACTAGCCAGAGCCGAGAAGAAGACTATTTTGTTTGGGATAGGGTGCATAGCTAACTTTGCAGTAGTACTAAAAGAAGATCAAACCATTTATTTCAGTTCTTGTTCAAAATGTTGTAAGTGTGAAGTGTAAAAATTTGGTATCGAAATTTGCAAAATGGAATATTTGGAAGAAAAGTAGTTCAAAATCTGGAAAATGAATAAGTATGTTGTGGTAAGGTTTAGAAAAAGTCTTTCATAAAATTACAAGATTGTTGCTTGAAGAATGAAGAATGATCTTCTGTGATCCGAATTTACGTATTAATTAAACATTAGTAAGGCCTAGCTACAAAAGTAAAAAATCTGATGTGTTGCACTCACATGACTTTCTCTACTCTTACTATTCTTACAAACTCTTATTCCTCTATCTACATGTTAGTAGAAATAAACATTTGCATAAACTATCTTATTGCTTATTTCCTTGTAGGTACAAGGGGAATATGGGAATACAGCAGGCTCTGAGCGATAGTCAAACCTTTTAAAACTGATTGCTGTATGAAGGCTTTGAAATTTCATTCTCTTTGCATGGCTAAGAGATGAAAAAGTGAATAATCATCTTCCATTTGAGAAAAGTATAATTATTGCAAAACTCGCACAAATAAGGACATTTTGAAAAAAACCAAACATTTCGAACATTTTTCCATGTAAAGCATAGTTTAGGATGGGGGAATTTTCCTGAAAATCTTCGTGTCACATCCTTGCAAGATATTAAACTTGAATACCAACTCTGGTTTTTAACCGAATTTTCGTTTTTGAGACAGATATTCACTGACGCGCGCACACACACACACACACACACACACACACACACACACACACACACACACACACAGACAGAGAGAGAGAGAGAGACTCGTGCTAGTAGATACACATATATGGCCCTTTTTCTAAAAATGCTCTTTTTGATTGGAATTTTTGGGTCGAGTAGAATATTTCTCCTACTTACTACACGTACCAGAGGAAGTAAAATATAGCGCCAATTCATAAAAACGATATCATTATTAAAGGTAAACGTGAATTTTTATAAAGTGAAAACATGATAAAAGGAAAAATAAACCCATTGGGGAATCTGAAAGAGATGAGATCTGTAACAAAGGAAATAAGCTGGCTCTCTAAGAAGAACAAAAGAGAAGAGGAAAAATAACAAAGATGTTAAATGGGATAAAAGCTAATGGAAGAATAAATGGAAGAAGAATATACTAATTTTCCAAATAGTGAAACAGCACTATGTAACGTTCGAGACATATAAAATAACATGTACCTAATTTAATTGTTTAATTTTACCCTTAGCCCCCATATGTACGTCATATAATTGCATATTATATGCTCCATACGTTTATAATATGATGACGATTAAGATCATTCTTCTACCCCATAGCAGGTCTCACAACTAGGCTAGGCCATGTATTTACCACTGGCTCACCGGCACTTTAGGAATCTCTAGCTTCTTAATTACCATATCCTCAAATCATCAATACCTTAACATAACTCGAGTGCGCACATGTCTTCTTCCACAATAGTGAACATGCGTCCGTGAAATGTGATAGCTTAGAATTAGTGTCCGTATGGCCATATTCATAAAATATCCTATTACCTTTATAAAAAGTAAGATTATAGCGCATGAGTAGCTGCGAGATATATAAAAGGTACTTCTTCAGAAAAAAAGGAGGAAAATGTTTAATTTTAAAGATACATTTATTTGGTTTATGAAGGTTGCTCGCGTGATGAACTGTAGATTAGGTATCTTCACAGCCCTGAACAACTCGGTAAAATAAAAAACTGCTGAGAAAAATGAGCACTCAGAAAAATGATGAGATAGTTTTGTCTGTAACATTTCATGTTTGTATTCAATTTTCTTGGTAAATAATAAAATATTTGTACAAATCGAAAGCCAAGTTAGACACCGAGGCTTAAGCTGCCTAACATTAACGGAATAGTTAAGGTCGGATGTGTAGCTTCCAAGGAAACTTCCAGTAAAATCTACTATTGGGTTTCCTGTTTATGGTTAGTGATATATCACTTTTTGTAATCGCTAAATTGGATGCAATTTCCAAAGTTTTCTGTTTTGTTGGAGTAGCAGCAAGTATGTCAAAAATTGGTGACTAATCCAAAATGGGACCAGGTGGAATGACTCAGGCGGTAACGTCTGTGGTCCGCATTCGGGAGGTCGCGGGTTCGATCCCCGTGACCGACCTTCCTGACCCATGGGTTTCTTCGGAGGTTTCCTAGGGTCGCTAGGCTGGGACGGATTTACATATCCTGCGAAGGCTTCGAAGCGTAGGCGAGTGTCGTGGCAGCAGCACGGCAGGGGGAACAAATGCGCTCTGAAAATCTCGTCCCCCGGATTGGAAGGCGAGCCTACTGGTTTCGGGGCCCCCATGGGATGGTACAAGCCCGAGGTGTAAGGGGAGCCTGTTTCCGAGTCCCGTGCCCCTCTTGGAAGTACGGACCCGAAGGCTTGGGAGAGGACCCGGGCTAAGCTTGCCTCTGCCGGGGTGCTTCTAACTGGGAAAATCTGGGGATCCTGCCCTCTGCTCTGTTGTGGCAATATTCCGGCCGCCCTTAGGATCCATTTACCTCATCCATC
This sequence comes from Tenodera sinensis, assembly GCA_030765045.1. Lineage (NCBI taxonomy): Eukaryota > Metazoa > Arthropoda > Insecta > Mantodea > Mantidae > Tenodera > Tenodera sinensis. The sequence goes on from CM060964.1 coordinate 316,319,362, forward strand.
CTCCCGTGGGTGCCCCGTCAGGAACATAGGCACAAAAGATCGCCTGTCAGTCGAGGTGCTAAGTCCCCGTGCGCAAGTTGTCATTGAGTCAGAGTGAACCCCAAATGGGAAACTACTCGATTACCTTGTATTGCAGTTTAAAACATTTTTGTATAACGTTACGATATTTAATAGTTAAGGCTGTATATAGCGAATTAGCCATTGCGTTTCACAATATGTGACTGACATTGCATAATGCAATCTTGAATACAGGTGGAGCTTTTCCACGAGTGAAAAATACTCCATCCAGGCTAAAAATCGAAATCGATTGATTTTGGACACACTTAGGGGAACTGCACACTACGTCACAGGGACATATATCCAAGTACACTGTAAACTATTAAACTAGAAAAAGTATCCCCACAGTGGCATTGAGGTTTCTAAAACTCATTCACCTTTTCGAACTTTTTGTTAACACAACAAACGTTAGCATAATTCTATTAATTAAAGTTTTGATATGTTATCAATGTCTCTGGTGGTTCCTATATTTGTTTTACAAACATGTTGTAGATAGAAACAGTTAACAGAGTAGGCGGAACAGGAAGTTAACTAATCCGAGAAGTATGGAAAACTATACAGGAAGTAATAAGCAGTTGAGGGACGGATTGCAGTTAATTATGTTCGTTTAAGGTCACATCACATTAATAAAAACATTTACTCTTATATCTTTTACTTATTTTATAATGATACTTTTCAAAATAGCATGGTAAATTAAGATATTATTTTCAAGGGAAAAGGAAACAAAGCTCATTATTAGGAGTAATGTGTGAAACAAGCCAGCTAACATGAAGGGACCACGCAGTAACTGCACCGAGGCTGCTGCAGTGCCTTGCTTGCGTAACTAAGATGACAACAGTTACTCGTCCTCGATTTATTATCGTCTCTCAGTAGGTATTTAAAAGTGCATGGGCTAAGAACTCTTCCTGCCTTCTCTCACTTCCTGGTACGTTCACACTTGTTGCGTCCTTTCCACAGCTGCCAGCTCATCACAAAGCGAACATCTCTTGTTTGGGAGCGCTTCCGAGTGACATTTATCTGTTCCACTTGAAGACATGGAACTGCTATGAGCTACTGGGTTACCACCGCGCCGCCACCACTATGTATAGTAACTTCACCTTCATGTCGTAACATGAGCCTCTCTGCCTAGTAATCCGATGTTCGATTTCAAATTTCGACTGTTGTGAGTTGCAGGGGTTTTGTTTTTAGTACAAAGACGAACGTTGGATAACACATAGCTTGTTGTATCCTGGACCCACAACAATACTCATTATTCTTCATCGCTTCATTCATTAGTCAGGCTGCTCTGAAAGTATTTGAATCTCGCATAGAAAAGCTCAAACTATAGAGTCTGGGAAGGTCTAAAGCATCTTATAATATCATGTAGCAGATTGAATTGGCATAGGTGCTGGGACAGTGGAGGTGGGGGAATGACAAATGGATGGTTTGGTTGGGAAAGGTTCTAAGAATCCTTATTATAATCTGAGCCAGCATTTGGTATTTCCGACCTCTCAGTAAAGCAAGTAGTTAAATATTAGATATTCAGGAAACACAAGGAACACAAGAGATCTGTCGGTGATTGCATACAAATCCAATATTATTTTAGAGCAGACATGGGGAACAGCACTCCCTAAGTGTCAAGCAATTCCCCTACTTCTCCTCCTAGCTTCTTGACCACCAAAGCGTACCGATCGGTCAGGTTTTGGACTTGCAGTAGCGTGCTCTGCGTGTTTCTCAAAACAAGCAGCAGTAGTTTCACCTTTAACCTCAGCTTGGACTGCAAAACGAATCTTTGTCAGTGAATGAGAAAACAAGTACGTTTTGTGTTCTAAAGCACAACAAACTGTTTGCCTGATAGTTCACGACAATTGTAATTTGTTACAAATTTTAATATCAGAAGGCACTTCAGATCCAAACGTACATGTTCACATTATGGAGATGATAAATTATTGGGAGTAGCTGGACAAAAATATAGTATAAAATAATACTTTTAAATTTTATTCTTTTGAAACATATGAATTCATTTAAGTTAAGGTTCTTAGGACAGTCATGTAATTGTTCGTAAGTTAAAACTGGCAGGAACATAATTTCATACATTTTTGAAAAATGTTTTGTGCTTAGTTTCATTTAAATGCTCTAATTGTTTCAGTCACCTATTGAAATAAGATCGAAATATTCACTAGTTAAGGATAAAACTACACATATAAAAGATAGTGGCTGAAAAAAGTGAAGTAACGTTGTAGACAATAGTTACAAATTTAGCTTTCTGAACTGAAGAATTTCTGCACCGCTTACGTAAGAGGTTTTTGAGTGCTATAAATCCTCTCAATCAGTATGTAGCCATCTTAAACCTCCCTAGTCTCTTCTCGACTCTGGGAATCAACAGCTAAAGGAGCCGTGCATCAAAGCCTGAGTAATCCCTTGATGCTGCCTCTAACTTTTGAAGAATTTGGCTGACGTCAAGCGACATTATTCACAGTTATCACAAGACTAATAGAGGATAAGATCTATTCCTTACACCTCAATGATCTATGGTAACTTTACGCTCTCAGCTAATATATTCCTTCTATTTCTTTGTACCTGTAATATAGAGGTGTCCAAATAGACAATACATCTCTTCGTTACATGGGTTGTTCAGCATCGTCTCATAGAAAGTTGTAGGTCGTACTATAGTCTTTCATATTAAATAATGTGACTTTTTTGCTGGAGTTCTCCCGTTTAACAAACATGATGACATTATTTGTATGTGCTAATTTTTTTCAAATATAATTATTTGAAGTATAGCTCTTAGTTATAGTTGCAGTTACTGTAGGTAAATACTCTTGGTAATAATTCTGATGTTTATATATCTATAAAGGTCTGCATTCTCTCACCAGACGTTTTGATGTTTCTGTTTCATGGTAATATTTCTGCTTAGAGTCTCAAAAGCTTTCTTATTATCTATGAAGATATTCCCTCTGTTTTTCTGTCCTGAGAAACTGTAAAAGCATAGTCTGAGTATATCAAAGATGTTATTCTTCAAAATAGTCATTACTGCAACTACTACACATCTTCTGTCCTGTTTTCAGCAATACCGCACACTTCTTCAATCGCTAGAAACCCTATAAAAGGTACCTGGTTTTCCTTCAGGTGGCCACGAACTGATCTTCATAATGCTGCTGGCCTCGAACAACTCTTTCTTAGGTGGGGACACCATGAAGAAACTGCTGCTTAAAAACATATTACTCTAACTGCACACATCAAGAAAGAACCTATGTCACTGGAGCTGCAATGTCCTATAAATTGATTTCTGGACGGATTTCAGGCCGCTGGTTTGGTGATGGTAGTCGCCGTCCCTCACTTGTGTCCTGGGGTTCTGATACAAAAGTGGCTGTGATTTCCCTTTATGTGGCGGAGGAGTCCTTTGTGGCTGAATTTCTTCTGTGGTAAACAACTTATCCTGGGTGTCATATAGCTATTTAATAGCTTTAACGTGTTTTTATCAATATTAGGAGTAATTTTACTTCTTGTGGTCATGAATTCCACCCTAGAGTTGACACTAACATCAACCAAATAAAGTTCAAATAACAAAATCTATGAAGCTATGTAAATAACACCTATTGCAGCAATGGAGATACCCTTGAACTTGACTCCATTGCATTTAGTTGTAATGAAGGGAGGCAAAAATGGCACTCTATAGACTGCAACACGCTAAACAACCGAGAATTCCTGAACTAGACTCAAGCTAAGAATTAGGAAATGCATCTTTAGAAATACAGTCAGATTGTGTAATTATAACTAAACACTTTATAAACAACTTCAGGGTCATTTGTTCATCACAAACATGGGTCGAACGAAAGTGTGGAAACTTTTGAGAGAACTTTGATGTGGTTTACAGACGGCTCAAACGGTGGCTCACAAAAAGGATTCGGAGTACATGGTATAGAATGAAGGTACAAAAAGTTCTTTCACTTGCAACAATATGCTATTGTTTTTGAAACAGAGATATTTGTAAGCCATTATTCAATGCAAACACCAAAACATAAGGAGAGCTTTCACTGGTAAAGATCCATATTCTCTCAGGTGTGCTTAAGCCTCTAAATAGTCATAAGGTAACACCAGGACTGATTTTAAAATGCCTAGACATGATCACAGGCCTGGCAGAACAGAATGAAGTTCAACTCATCTGGGTGCCGGGTCATAGTGGCATAGAGGTAAAAAAGTTTCTTAAAATAACTTTGATTAAAGTTTGTTAATTTTATAGAAACAATTTTTGTTCAACTTAATTGGACTTACAACAGTCAGTGTGGGTCTATTTCAACCCTATATTGTTATAAATAAATGGTAAAAATTTCATGTCTCTGTCATTTATAGTTCCCGAGATAATGGGGCATTTACTGCAAAATATATAGTTTTGAGAAAATGCCAATTTAAAATGAAAAGCACTATATAATAACATTCCACTTAACTCACCACCACAAATATTGCAGAAGATAATACTTATAAGCCTATACTATATTAGTACTTGTCTCATTTGTATAATTATTTTCTTCACTGATTTTGAACTTCTTTTTAGAACTACGTACTAGGAGGTGTAGATGAACTCACATTATCTACAGGGGTGATGTACTTTCTTCCACAAGAACAGTACAAACAACCAAAAAGGTCTTAAAATGTATTCCACTTTACTTACAGGGACTTTATTTTTCCAGGGAATAAACTCTTCTGATAATGCTGCTATTGTCTAACATTACGGATTACAGATTGCAAAGTGTCGTAACAAACTCCATACAAACATACATAAGAGCACGTAATGTTTCATTGGTATTTGCTCGTTTCTTTTTAATGCTACTATTGTATTTTATTATTATTATTATTATTATTATTATTATTATTATTATTATTATTATTATTATTATTATTATTATTATTATTATTATTATTATTATTATTATTATTATTATTATTATTATTATTATTATTATTATTATTATTATTATTATTATTATTATTGTTATTATCTTTTGTTATTGAATTTATTTTTATTTATGGTTATTACTATTATCATCATCATTATCATTAGTATTTTCATTATTATTGGGAATTGCACCGTCTCGTTCTGCAATTGTTTTAATGCACGAAGGGATATCTAAGGTACTTATGCCAAAACCGGGTGAGTTGGGTCACCTGGTATATACGTATATAAGTATATACGGCTGCATTATCCAAATAAAATAAATAACGTTTTGCACTGTGAATATAATTGCATACCAAACAAAACTTGGACCTGTTTTAATGTAATTTAACTTATATTGTTCATATATCGACGGATACTGTGTATTCATTGGTTCATTTGAGTCATTTTATGAGTGCCAGACAGATGAACTTAGTTGCTGGGCTGTTCCAGCTCTTCTTTGTTTTTGTTTCTATTTATCCTTCTGGCGCAAACTTGTGGTTGCTCAGTATGTAAACAACGAAAAACTAGGCCGTGGCTTAAAATTAACAAAGGTGGGGTTTGTAAATGATTCTATTAGTAATTATGTAAATAGAACCACCTGGTTAAGATAATTACCATTCTTCCTCCATGGTTTAGCTGGAATATGCGTAGTCAGTTCGAATACCTTCGAGCCGGTTAAGTGGATTAACGTTTCTCAGAGTTTTGTTGTTGTTGTACTGGAATATTGAATGTCCACATTGAGACAAGAAGCGCATCGTCGGGCCCATTGTTTCGGCCAGACGAGAAGGACGAGAGTGGAAACTAATTCTCTCTGCAAGTCCAAGGAAAAAATGACATTTCATGTGAATATGTAAGTACTGGAAAACTCAAACCAATAACAAGTCATTTCTTGGAAATTGTTAACTAAAAATGTATGTGATATAAATTGTGCACTTAAACGAGATCAACTACACAAAAGCTTTTGATAAAATTATAAGACACACACTTTGGAAAAGTATGAATCAAGGGATTCCACTCCATTTATTTGAAACAATTAAACATATTTATAAAAATTCAAATCTCAGGAGCTAAAGAGTCAAAAGTAGAAAAAGCAACATAGGAGTATGACAAGGATGCAGTATGCCTTCACTATTTTTTAACCTATATATTGATGAAATTACTAAACAATGGATTAATAGTATTCCCTTTTATTCAAATAAATTTAATAAAAAAACTATGCATTAACTTTAATGTTTACAGATGACCAGATTATTATATCCAATTCGGAAGGAAATCTACAAAAGTCAACTTATGCTCTGAATAAAATAACAAAAGAATAAACACGGCAATCTCCCTAAGTAAAACAACAGTGATGGCGTTCAAAGGAAAAGAAAGTATAAGATCAAAAATTGCTATAGAAGATAAGATTGTGGAACAGGTGGTCGAATTTAAGTATTTAGGATGTAATATATCATGTAAAACAATTTGATCGATTAAAAAATGGAAGTATTAACTATTTTAACGGCACATTACAAAATGTTTGAAAAACAAAGCAAGAAAGCATACAATATTAAAACTTAATAAAGTAATGTGAGTGCAGAAATTACTGTATGAGAGTGAAGCATGGATTATGACAGAGAAAAACAAAAGGAGACTCGAAATAAATGAAATCAAATTTTTAAGAGCAGTGGCAGGATATAAGACAACGGATCACTAAGTACATGAAGATATAAGAAAATAATTATATATATATATATATATATATATATATATATATATACAATTTGATTAAATACTTAAAGAACATAAAACTAAGTGGATAAGTCATGTTAAAAGAATGAATAGAGAGCTATTGTCATTCCATTTTAACAATTGCAAACCAATAGGGAATAGAAATGTTGGAGGGCTACATAAAATGTCACACGAACAAGATATATAGACTGCTACAGACAGAAATGTCTAATGTATGATAGAAGAAGAACAAGATCTACATTTTTGTGTGTTAAAATTCTAGTCATCTCTTACAATTTGCCAGTCATGCAAAACTCGTTCAGAAAGAAGACTTAGACGCTATTCCTAGGAAATTCAATATACAGGATGGAAGGGAAGTCATTATATTCCTTCTAATATGTGCTTCATAGAAGGATTACAAACAAAAAAGTCTAATGGCATTTTGTTCTTTGATGAGCCGATTTCGAAAAAATAAATAGTTTTTGATCCTAATTGGATGCGTAATTCCACAAGAATGTACGAAGATAACAGCTTGTTACTTGTAACTTGCGTAGAGTAACTTATTTTTGACATAGCTTCGGTAGTAATTATGGGACATCACACCGGGTTACGAGATAATTAATCACTTAAAAGACGCGAAGGAATACTCCGAACTGCTCTCTCAGACGTTAGTCAAGTCGACAACGTTGCGTTGAGGTTGGTCAGGGAATTGACCTAGTTTGTGAATGTAAACATGTCGGGCACTTTCGCTTTCGTTGGGAGCTAACGCTTGTGATTGGTCTGCACTCCACACTAAAATCAGGGAAGGACAAGGCGGAGTATGAGTTTGTTTTCAAGACGCACCGTTACGCCGTTTGTTTATGTACTGAGCTGGGGAAAGTGACCACCCACACAATGTGCAGTATTGCCAGATTGTTTTCGACAAAGCAAAAATATCTCCGTAGAAAATGGTCAGAGACAAAAAACCTAAGATACAAACTGTGTTCCAAATACCAAGATCTACCACTGGTTTAAATTAATCTAATGACTTCCCTTCCCCCCGGGATACACTTCATTTGTCATGAAATGTCTTAAATATACCTATTTTAATAAAAATCGTTAGAGCCAGTTTTCAGAAAAGCACATTTTCGGAACCTTTTTCATGCATTTTGTAGTTGTTTTCTTCTTCTTCTTCTTCTTCTTCTTCTTCTTCTTCCTCTTCTTTTTCCTTGAGAATCATTGTGTCGCATGTTTGGAAGATGAATGAGTTAATTGCAAAATTTGGTCTTACCTACTATCGTGAACTTCAGCTAAATATATATTTTACTCACAAAGGTGTTTCATTGAATGGGTGCGATGGCGGTACTCTTACTATAATAAAAATCCCTTTTTGGGCCCCAAGATTGAACTTGATATTCTCGTACTATTACATGTCTCATAAATCATTTATGCGGAAATGAGGTTCGAAATGGCGACCTCTTAAATGCTTGTCGCGTGAGATACCACTATTGCTGCAAGGTCGACAGGTTGCATTCAGAAAACCAATTTATCTTTTAATGCGGTTTTTTATATAGTTCTTAATTTTCTAGAAGTAAGATGCATATTAAAGCGTTTTGCATGTTTACAGCATGACTGAAGGTTGTTATGCAGAAAAGGTCTGCTTAATACAATGCCTGCAAAATCAACGTTTCAGGTTCTTATTAAATGTTACCTGTTTGTACTTCAGTATTTATTAATGTGTTGAGCGCCATTTTGAACAGCATAAAACCAAATTCTAATTCACTAAATCATTACACACTTGAAGTTTTTGCTATTTTTCTACAAGTGCTCTAAGAAATTCCCACATTATATTTATTAAATAAAGTTTTATTATGTGAATAATGACCTTAATACTTTATCTTTAAGAAAAATATAATGAAAAATTAATTGTGTTTTATTTATTAATTATTAGTGTATTATTGTTTAGTCTCTGAATCATTTAATGGTTTCCATACTTTAACATAAGCAGTTACCATATTATAACGTATGGCATTGAAATATTGTCAAAATATCTTAAATCCATAAAGCATGTAGTAAGTGCACTAATACGTTTCAAACCTTTTGCTTCCCTCTCTTAGTAGCAAATACTGACAAAGTATCTTGTCATTTGATGTAAACCCAGACGTTAAGTTTGATGTTTATTCGGTTTATTCTGTCATTCCTACACATTGCGCAGTTTTTTGACCCACAAAAACACAATAAGGTAGCCATAAAAAGAAATAATTAAATGAGTGGAACTGGAATAAATAGCTGCAAGCAATCAAAATATTCAGTGACACAAACGGTGTATTAGTATGGTCAGCGTTTATTTTGCCACAAACAGAGACAAGTCAATTCAACGGCCCACACTGTATCCTACAACAAACAATCTGCTGACGGCCATTCTGAGAAAACATCTCTTCATTTATGCAACAACCTTTCCTTGTTATAAGGGAAAATACATTCTCTGCTACATTAACAGACTTGACATCTTTTGCAATGTACAGAAATTTGTTAGTAGAATTGGCAAACTTAAAATTAGGAGTCCAGAAAGAAGATAAACCGTATTGCTTTTACTACAATAGGAAATCCCATAAAATTGTAAAACAGGGATGTTAAAACAAATGTGAGATAAGCAACATTTTTGAACCAGTTGATCAAATATAGTGTAGTATTTGCCACATTGCCATAAAGCGCTTGATAAATGCCTGCAAACAACATCGCGATTACTTGTTTTGGAATCCATATCTTATAGAGCATTTACTCATCAAACCTTGTTGTATAAGTAGTTTTATCTCTGGAAATATCAAAATAGTTTGGGGTAGTTTCAGTTATTTTCTGCTGGAAAGTATTTAATAGCAAAACCCTTAGATCCCCTGAGATTTGTTTCTCACAACTTTAAGATTACTGATCTTGCTTGTTGGTAGATGTAGTCGTAGAACGAACTCCAATTATGGTCAGTTTTATACGGGGCCAATTGCAGACAAACCGTGTAGTTGACCAACGGGGACAGTATCTAATGAGCAGAGAGCAGATTCGCAGAATGTTCGCAGAGACGGACATCTAGGAATAGCATTCAGGGCATTATTACACATGGACAAAGGCACCCTCAAAAAGATTAACTGCTACAGAAATTAACAGAGAACGATGAGGATTGGAGAAAGGAATTTTGCGAAAGGGCAACTACAATATGAGAAAGATGAAGGTATTTTGGCCACTGTTCTCTAGCCAGTGGTGCGCGAAGCGGCATCTGGGCGGGTTTTAGCCGGGTTCTCCAGTTTCCACCGCCATTCATTCCACCAATTGCCACCTTTCCAATGATCGATTTCGCCTGCATTTCATATCATTCTCTTCCTCACTATCATACCTGGTGCTAGGCTGACCACCTGCTTTCAGGTCTTCACTCTGTCCAGTCCATAGGTTCCTGTGCTCCCCGACAGGTGTCTGACCCTAGGTACTGGCTTGTAAGTCCTAGAGGGTGTAAGTCCTACGTAAGGGGAGGGTAGTCAGGGAAGGAAGAAGTTCTCTAGCGATAAAGACAACTTTTAACGGGTAGTGAATAAGCAAACCATGAGATACTGATCATCTAACAGTCCTAAATGGTTTGATGCGTCAAAGGAACAATGAGCCAATCATCTTATGGTTTAGTGCATATGTTGTGATGGAATCATCGAAACATTCTTCTTTGACGGCACTGTAACTGGAAAGATATACCTGAAGATACTCAAGGACGAAGCTTTTTCCACCATACTGAACCCTGAGAATAATTTCCCTGTTATTTTCAATAGCACGGTGCTCCAGCTCATTGCAATATACCGGTTCGCAATAGGCTAGACATGCAATTTCCAGGACGTTGGATTGGTCGTCGGGGATCTGTGGATTTGTGATTCCCTATGGTTCTAGACACCTGTATGGAGAGCAGGGGACGTATAGTATTTCACCCAAACATTCCATGTCAAGATTTTATCAAAAATACATGGTTTGAGGCTTAAAATATGAGACCGGTTTAGAAATGGCTATTGCCATCTAGAAAAGCTTATTTAGTAACGGCCATCTAGGAATGAATCAATGAGTGAGTGAGTGTGTATGTTTGTGTATGTGTGTGTGAGAGAGGGAGAGAGAGGGAGATAGAGAGGGGCATTTTATCAAAAATGGTCCAAACGATTTTGTATTAAAATACTGCATATTTAAGATATTTTAATGATATAAAATGTATATCTTGAATTTTATGTGAATAGCCTGGGAAGCCCTCACCATTCTGGAATACTTTTGCATAATTGGTAAACTGTAATACGAGTACATACACAAAATCTTACTGTATAAAAATTTAGAAAAATGCTAAATCACACAGTTTATGCGAAATAATTTTTTTATTGTGTTAACCATTTTCGAGATATTCGTTATTATTCATGTCCTTTTTTTTTTCAACTGCATATCGCTATTCCTCTTCTTCTTTTTTCCCCTTCGTGTTCATCCACGGAAACGGCATTTCGAACTAATTTCAGAGTTATAAAACATGATTCACCTTTAAAGTATTTGCCTGTCGCTTTATTTTACTCTGCCTTTCTTATACTTACAATGAAAGGTGCAAGTGTGTAAAGAACTTTTGATTTGGATTAGAAAGAAACAGATACAATTACAGGCTTTTGTAAGGATGGTTTGTAAAATAGAGAGTAGGTAGGTAATATAAATGCAACATATAGAATTTTTAAAACTTCTGTCGCTATTCTGTTGCTTCTTTTAGTGTTATAGGAAGAAAATATAGCGACTAACTTTTAAACACCCAACTATCGATTCGGTTTCTTATATCCTCCTTCTACCTACAAATTACTATTTCTGCAAAGTTTAAATCGGTTAACATGTTGATAGAAAACTAAGCTTCCGTAAAAATTCTGTATAAGAAATAAAAGTTAGTGAGTAGTGAAAGTCTTGGAAATGGAAATATAACGCATAGGATTTCCCCCCTCTTTTTCTGGGAGTTCTAGAAGAAAATTCCCTGTTTACTTTCTCTACTGCGTATAGTAAGTAGGGGAAGTATTGTGTTCCGCCCAAAAATTCGATGTCGAGATTTCACCGGAAATGTTTTAAGGCCCCCTGAAGAAGAAAAAAACAGAATTTTTTGAAAAAGGTCCTTGTGTGTGTGTGTGTGTGTGTGTGCGCGAGCGTGTGTGTGTGTATGTGTGTGCGAGCGTGTGTGTGTGTATGTGTGTGCGAGCGTGTGTGTGTATGTGTGTGTGCGAGCGTGTGTGTGTATGTGTGTGTGTGTGTGAGCGTGTGTGTGTGTGTGTGTGTGTGTGTGCGAGCGTGTGTGTGTGTATCTGTGTGCGAGCGTGTGTGTGTGTATGTGTGTGTGCGAGCGTGTGTGTATGTGTGTGTGTGCGAGCCTGTGTGTATGTGTGTGTGTATGTGTGTGTGCGAGCGTGTGTGTATGTGTGTGTGTGCGAGCGTGTGTGTGTATGTGTGTGTGTGTGTGTGTGTGTGTGTGTGTGTGTGTGTGTGTGTGTGAAAAGTCGGTTAAAAACTAAGTTTGTATTTAAGTTTAATATCGTTTAAGGATGCGACACGAAGGTCTTGAAGAAAATTCCTCCACCCTGAACTACGCTTTACACAGAACATTTTTCGAAGTGTTTGGTTTTCTCAAAAATGGCTCTAACAATTTTTATTAAAATGACATATGTTTAAGTTATTTTTATAGCAAATGAAATGTATATTTTGAATTTTCTGACTATGGACTATGTAGTCCTGTTTACCCTTGCTGACTTTTGCATACTAGGTTAACCGAAAGTGATAGACCAAGTCTTACTACAAAAAGTGTAGATATCGTTGAAACAAACAAGTCATGTGCAAATACATTTTTTGTGTAGTGAACCATTTCTGAGATATTCGTTGTTATTTGTGTGAGTTTTGCAATACTTATACTTTTCTCAAATGGAGGATCGTTATTCATTTTTTATCTCTTGGCCATGCAAAGAGAGATTTAAAACATTTGACTCAAAGCTTATTGAATTCCCACATTCCCCTCGCACCCACAAGAAAATTAGTAATAAAGTAATTTCAGCAAGTATTCATCTCGATTAACGTGAAAAAGATTGAGGAACAAGAGTTTATACAAGAGCATAGAAAGTCATGTGAGTGCAACACAGCTGAGTTTTTCTTGGTGTAATGCATTTAATAAAGTGGAACAGCAGAGAGAATCGAACTTTGTCGTAGGGTTAATTAAATTAAGAGTCCATGAATGCTATGTAAGTACTTGAAGGAATGTACGTTTTTGGCCTTCATAAGTGCTACAGAGGACGGAGAGAAGCTGACAAGCCAAAGGCTCTGTGTTAAAAGGGAAAGCTGCTTACTAGGGTTGAAGGTGAAAGTCGCTCCACAGACCTCCACGAGTTAAAAACCTGTCTGTACCGTTCGTTCTACGTGGCTTGCTCGGCTATTTCACTACCATACGAACATCTCTCTCTTTCTCTCGTTCACAGCAGTTTAACGTCTGTTTTACTCTTAGAGAAAAAACCTACGTGTTCATTGCTGATTAACTGAAGCTTGTCTCTTTGAGAAATCCAATTCCCGTTTGTAAAATTGCATTTACTTTCTCTACTGCATATAGTAAGGGAAGTATTGTATTCGACCCAAAATTTCGCTGTCGAGATTTCATCAGAAATATGTTTTGAGGTCCCCTGAATAAAATATGCACATTTTTACTTTCTCTACTGGTAAGTAGGGGAAGCATTGTATTCCACCCAAAAATTCGATGTCGAGATTTCACCGGAAATATATGTTTTGAGACACCCTGAATCCAAAAAAAGCATTTTTAGAAATAGGTCCGTGTGTGTGTTAGTCTGTGTGTCTGTTAGACTGTGGACAGCATAGCTCAAAAACGAAAAGTTGGTTAAAAACCAACGTTGGTATTTAAGTTTAATGTCTTTCAAGGATGCGACACGAAGATTTTGAAGAAAATAGCTCCACCCTAAACTACCCTTTATATGGAAAATTGTTCGAAAATTTTGATTTTCTTGAAAATGGCTCTAACGATTTTTATTAAAATGTCATATATTTCAGATATTTTTATGACAAATGAAACGTATATCTTGAATTTTCTGGCTATAGCCGCTGTAGTTGTATTTACTCTGGACTACTTTTGCATAACTGGTAAACCGTTAGAGATAGACCAAATCATACTTTACAAAAAATTTATATCTTGCTAAATTACACAATTTATGTCTCAATAAATTTTCTTGTAGGGTGAACCACTTCGGAGGTATTCCTTGTTATGTGTGTGAGTTTCGGAAAACTTAGAACATTAGCGAAATGCAACAACGTTGTTCATTTTTTTATATGTTAGTCGTGCAAAGAGAACGGAATCTCAAAGCTTAAAAAGATTTGACTATCGCACAAAGCCTACTGTATTCTAATATTCCCCTTGCACCTACAAGGAAATAAGCAATAAGATAATTTGTACAAATATTTATCTTAGCTAACACGAAGAAGAAGATATAGGAATAAGAGTTTGTAAGAATGGTTAGTACAAGAGTAGAGAAAGTCATGTGAGTGCAACACAGCAGATTTTTTTTATATGTTAATCGTGCAAAGAGAACGGAATCTCAAAGGTCAAAAAGATTTGACTGTCGCACAAAGCCCTCTGTATTCTAATATCTCCCATGCACCTACAAGGACATAAGCAATAAGATAATTTGTACGAATATTTATCTTAACCAACATGGAGATATAGGAATAAGAGTTTGTTAGAATGGTTAGTACAAGAGTAGAGAAAGTCATGTGAGTGCAACACATCAGATTTTTAGAAAAAAAGATCTGTGTGTGCGTATGTGTGTGTGGTGTGTAGTTTGTCAGTGAACAGTATAACTCAAAAACAAAAAGTCGGTTAAAAACCAACGTTGGTATTTAAGTTTAATATCTTTTAAGGACGAGACACGAAGATTTTCAAGAAAATTTCCTTTATATGGAAGATTTTTAAACAATTTTCATTTTTTAAAAATGATTTGATTAAAATGGCATATGTTTAAGATATTTTTATGACAAATGAAATATATATTTTGGATTTTCTGGCTATAGCCTATGCAGTCATGTTTACTCTTGATCTTTGCATGACTGGTAAACCGTAAGAGATAGGCCAAATCTTAGTATACAAAATATGCAAATCTCGTTAAAACACACAAGTTATGTCTAAATGCATTTTATTTTTGCGGGATGAACCTTTCGGAGACATTTCTTGTTATTTGTGTGAGTTTTGCAATACTTAAACTTTTCTCAAATGGAAGGTCGTTATTCAATTTTTTTAATCTCTTGGTCGCGCAAAGAGAACGGAATTTTAAAGCCTTCATATAGTGACTAAGTTTAAAACATACGACTATAGGTCAAAGGCTACTCTATTACCATATTCCCATTGCACCTACAAGAAAATTAGCAGTAAGATAATTTCTGCAAATGTTTATCTCAACTAACATGAAGTAAATAGAGGAATACGGGTTTGTAAGCATAGTACAAGAGTAGAGAAAGTCAGGATTACATTTTTGGCAAAGTGTTCGTTAACATTTGTAAATAACCACTGTTTTAGTCTTCTTTTAAAACGTAAAATCTTAAAGCTTTAACCCATTCTGGAAAGGCATCAAACACTTTATTGCTGGAATATTAAAAAGATCAAGTTTTGATTAATCGACAATGAAGAGTACCAATATGATTCATCGTGTTAATAAATATCACGTTTCGCAGTGTATGGATTTATCAGGTTATTCTAAAATAAGCTACCATTTTGAAGCAGTTGATCTTCTTTACATGTTAGCAGTTTGGTTTCATATTGTTATCACCATTGTTTAGAAGTTTTGGTTT
Source organism: Tenodera sinensis (assembly GCA_030765045.1). Taxonomy (NCBI): domain Eukaryota; kingdom Metazoa; phylum Arthropoda; class Insecta; order Mantodea; family Mantidae; genus Tenodera; species Tenodera sinensis. Next base: position 316,334,885 of record CM060964.1, read on the forward strand.
TTTTCCGTTGCTGTGTCATGTTTTTATAAACATAAGAATACGACGGCAGTTGTAGGAGCAATGAATTTACCTATACGAGTTCTAACGAGTGTAATAGACAATATGGAGATGTACTGAGAAGATATCGAACATTCAATGGATTGAGAAGAGGACTCTGCTCTGTGAAATCATTTCGTAAGATGATGAACAAATTTGAGGAAACTGGTTCACTTATCACCAGAAAGTGATCAAGTAGACCAACATTTAATGTAATCGAGGTGTATATACGTTTACGAGAAGTTCCGGAAATTACGAGAGTTATCTAAAAGGAAAGATGCGACAGCACAACTAAGGTTATCTATTAACATTTCCCAAAGTAGATGATGCAGGAAGGTGACTACGCAACTAAGGCCATGTCTGACACACATTTAATTATATATTATATCACAGAACATTAATTATCGGGCTAAATGTTAAATAACTCAACGCGAGAAATTAAACAGAAACACAATATAGCATATACATAACATATACTGATCTTGGTGAAACATTCTTTCCTTTACTGACTATTCACTCACTCATTCACTCACGCACTTACTCACTCACTGACTCACTCATTCACTCACCCACCCACTTACTGACTGACTGACTGACTCACTCACTCACTCACTCATTGACTCACTCATTCACTCACTCATTCACTCACTCATTCACTCACTCATTCACTCACCCACCCACTTACTGACTGACTGATTGACTCACTCACTCATGCACTCACCCACTTACTGACTGACTGACTCACTCACTCACTCACTCATTGACTCACTCACTCATTGACTCACTCATTGACTCACTCATTCACTCACTCATTCACTCATTCACTCACTCACTGACTCACTCATTCACTCACCCACCCACTTACTGACTGACTGACTGACTGACTCACTCACTCACTCACTCATTGACTCACTCACTCATTGACTCACTCATTCACTCACTCATTCACTCACTCATTCACTCACCCACCCACTTACTGACTGACTGATTGACTCACTCACTCACTCACTCATGCACTCACCCACTTACTGACTGACTGACTGACTCACTCACTCACTCATTGACTCACTCACTCATTGACTCACTCATTCACTCACTCATTCACTCATTCACTCACTCATTGACTCACTCATTCATTCATTCACTCACTCACTCACTCACTCACCCACTCATTGACTCACTCACTCACTCATTGACTCATTCACTCACTCATTGACTCACTCACTCACTCATTGACTCACTCACTCATTGACTCACTCATTGACTCACTCACTCACTCATTGACTCACTCATTCACTCACCCACTTACTGACTGACTGACTGACTCACTCACTCACTCATTGACTCACTTACTCATTGACTCACTCATTCACTCACTCATTCACTCATTCACTCACTCATTCACTCACTAACTCACTCACTCACTCATTGACTCACTCACTCATTGACTCATTCACTCACTCATTGACTCACTCACTCACTCACTCACTCATTGACTCACTCACTCATTGACTCACTCATTGACTCACTCATTCACTCACTCACTCACTCACTCATTCACTCACTCACTCACTCATGCACTCACCCACTTACTGACTGACTGACTCACTCACTCATTGACTCACTCATTCACTCACCCACTTACTGACTGACTCACTCACTCACTCATTGACTCACTCATTCACTCACTCATTCACTCACTCACTCATTGACTCACTCATTCACTCACTCACTCATTGACTCACTCACTCACTCATTGACTCATTCACTCACTCATTGACTCACTCACTCACTCATTGACTCACTCATTCACTCACTCATTGACTCACTCACTCATTGACTCACTCACTCATTGACCCACTCACTCACTCACTCACTCATTCACTCACTCATTGACTCACTCACCCACTTACTGACTGACTGACTGACTGACTCACTCACTCACTCACTCACTCACCCCATTTGCTATTTGAGTCACAGCATTGCACTAAGATTTAGAAATTGTTTCAGAATGTTAGTTATTGCAATTATCACGCATTGTTTTGTCACATTACGTGTTGTGTACCTCTCCCGAGAAAGCGGCTGTAGGAAATTGCTTGACAACTAACGCTTTCTGAGAAAGATTACGGCTAGAGTTCCAACTAGGCTTAGGTCTCTTAGAAAACATACGCTCTTGTGCGCAATGGGGTTACTAATGTTGTGTCCTGAGAGGAACGCAGTAGTTGATGTAGATAGTAGATCTATTTATGACACCACCGTAAGCTGCCATGTGACACTGTTTCCCTTTCCGCTCCAGAGAGCAGAACACCCCTGTGGTCAGAGGCGTACGGTACACGCGAGTCGAACAGTGTGAAGAGCACACGTGATAACACATGTGGGCTGTTGCTAATGACATACCTACCACCTCTTACAGCTTTTGTTGCACGTAAAAACTGCGGTTTCAACGCTCTGTTAATTCCTTGTACACAACCGGAGCTTTTAGTTAATTACACTGATTCACACGAACTTGCGCATTCACTTCTGCCACAGTTGTTGCTAATGTGGGAATTGTTTAGTTCCCTGTAAACTACGCAGTATGTCGTAAATCAACCTGATTTTTATAGCAGCTGATTTCATTGTCCTCTAAAAAAGGTAATGTCTTTATTCCATACCCACTGGCGACTCCATTACAGCCATATAACAGGGTAGTTACATAAATCATAGTAACTGTGTCACATTTTTCAATAATGCTGCAGCAATATATACTCATTATGTACGTTTAAGGCTACTAAAATGTGCTTCTCATTTTTAATAGCTATTTAATCTAGACAGAAGTGCTACTGATTGATAGCAGTCGAAGGGTTGATAAACAGAAATCATTGTTTTATAACGACTAATACCTTTTTCAAATGAGCCCAGACTTGTCGTCGGATTGTGCGATTTTAATAAATCCCACATTATGTCAGGCACAAAATTTAATGGCGGCTGATATCTAACAACTACTATCCTAAATTTTGTGATCACAAATTATATTTATATCACCGTATTTACAGCGTGGTATCAAAGTATCTTCAACTATACAACACCGCAAGGCATAGCAAGTCTCTGATTGGATGTTGTATTGACCAGCTCCTTCTGCCACCCGCCATTAAATTTTGTGTGAATCGTAGTAAGGGTATCCAAAGGTTAAATGTCTAAACTTTACAAATTTCTTCAGCATTTTATCAGATACTGCTATTTCTAAATTATGCGCGTATTTTAAATTTCACGCATATACCTTGAATACATTTTGAGAAAAAATTATATTTTACTTTAATTGTGCTAATTAATCAGGTGTTTCACATGATGCAGAAAAATATAAAGAGCACCGTATTATTGAAATACTAATATACAAAACTGTCATCGAATTTTATTTTCTACTTTAGTTGTCTCAGAAAAGATTTAACTTTTTTTATACAATTTATCCTTAGTGGTGGAATTAATCATATTATATCTTGAGAAATTTAAAAGTGTAGCAAAAAGGATATAAACGCGTGACACTACAGTCCATATCGGAAATTTGAAATTCTTATTCATCTATCACAAAAAAGAAATATTGCATGTGAAATTTTGCTAGTACATTACCTTTATACTCCGGATCCTGAAGCAATTGGGAAGCTTTTACTATGGGATTTTCTTTTATGCGAAGCTGCATCTTCCTGCTGAAGAAACCAACAATAGTCGCTCATCATGGAGGGATACCATCTATCATTTATGGTATACCTTGGTGAAAACTTTCCGCTTGCTCATCGCTAACTACACACAAATTCTCAGAAAAGGAGTCCTAGTGCGAGTGCAGAAAATGAATTTTCAATGACATTCTACATTCTAAGTTACTTTAGTTATTTAAAAGATCATTGGAAAGCACTTTTTGTATTTATTGTTACGTAAAAACCTATTCACCAATTCTTTGGATGACAACCGCGAAGCAAGTTCAGCGGAATTCAGTTTAGTATCACATTGTGAATTCCTAAGCAATTGTCTTATCTGTGGGCCAATGAAAATTCCTTCTTTGTCTTGGCTGCGCTTATAGTGAGGAACAGTTCTGTCAGGTATTAGAGATCTTCCCCTGTTTTATTCATTTCCTTCACCAAGTTTTTCATGAGCGCCAGTTTTATATGTAAAGGCGGAAGATACATGTTTAAAAGATTCACCAAGAGCTTGTGTTTTATATTCTGCTTCCCTGGTTCGAGTTCTTTTCTCTTGGGCCACTCTTTGACTATTTACTGCTGTTCAATAGTTCGGCTATTCCATAGAGACGGGAAACAACAGCATTTTGTGAATCCACTCTGTAATCCTAGGGCAAGTCCAATAACTTTTAAATCATCACAAATACGCCAGTTACATTCCTTGCACTTAGTGGACTCTAGACTCAGTAACATATTTCTGTGTGTTTCTTTCATACAACTGCATGGGCCACAGGAACAGATGGCAGTTCATTGCCATTGTGAAGTAGTGCAGCCTTCAAAATAATTTTGAAAGAATCTATAAATAAACGCCAATCTTCAGTATTGTACACAATGTTTGGTTTTGACATCAAGATAATCACATCAGAACAAACACAGACTGATCCGTCTTGCCTAAAATATGGTTTATAGTTAAAATACAAGTATTTTACCTACAACAATAAAATATACGTAAAATAAAAGAGGAAACTTTAGTTAATCATACTGCAGCAACAACTAAAGTGTCTTGTTTTGTCAATTTTTGCCAGTTTTATTTATTTATTGAATTTCCAAAGGAAGTCACACTTCACAATAAGCACATTATGACTATAGTTCAATACAATATGTACAATTAGGTAAATAAAGTTAACATTAGGCCTAAGTACTATTACATAACTATTAACATAACTGGTATAAATTACTACTATATTAAAGCATATGTTAACCGGGAATACTACACATAACAATTAGAATTAAAAATAAAGAAATAAATTACTATGATTCAGTGCTGTGATACAGGGGAATATTTACAATGATTTAAATATTTTATTGATACATTTGTTGAATTGGTGGCGTCGTGGCCAAGTGGTTAGACCGTTAGTCTACGGCCAAGGCGGCCCGGGTTCGATTTCAGGTATCCACACGTGGTATTTGTGGTGGATGAAGCGGAGTCCAGGTGGGTTTTCTCCGGGTCCTCCGGTTTCCCCGCCACTCATTCCACCAACTGCTCCATCATCACCTTTCCAATCCATTTCGCCTGCATTTCATATCATCCTCTTCCTCACTATCATACCTGGTGCTGGGCTGACCACCTGCTTCCAGGTCTTCCCGCTCTCCGGTCCATAGGTTCCTCTGCTCCCCGACAGGCACCTGACCCTAGGCACTGACTTGTAAGTCCTAGGGGGTGTAAGTCCTACATAAGGGGAAGGTAATCAGATAAGGAAAGAAACAAGAGAGAATTTGTTGAATTATGAATAATAACGTTTGGAGAAAATTTGGTTTAATGGTGCCATGAAAGATTTTTGACAGCAACCTAGTGTTGCTAATCTGGGTCCGTTTGTTTTTCCTCGTTAAGGTGGACAGTTAAAAAGCATTGTTTTGACTGTTTTAGGGCGCTCAGGATATGATCCAATTTTCCCTGTCCTATCGTAAACTATGTCATTATAACTGTACGGTCAAGGTGTTTTACGACTAATCTATGTTAGATTGTTGGGAAGAACATTGTTTTGTGAGGTATAGTCGTAAAAATGTGAACATCTTGGACTCTAGAGCCACCTCTCACCAATTTGTACTTCATCGACAGGATATTTATAGTCACTCTAAATTCTGATTAAAAATAGAAATGAAGAAAAGAGACCTGAGTAGTATACGTAGTGTTTGTATGAAAGTGGTTGATTTCTCCTGATAAACGCGCAATAATTCAAAGTCAAATGAAAGTTACGTATTACTGACACAAAATTGATTTTGAATGTATTTGCTCGAAAATTAGTAGTGTAACGCTAATTGCTTACGGCAAAATGTTTGGCATTCATTAATGAATATTGAACGACACAAGTTTCACTATTTACTTATTTCTTTTCTAACGGTTGGGCCACACTTGTGTAAATTTAAGTCACACTGTCGATGAGCTGTTGACTCTTTATCCAAAGTGTGAGGGATCATAGTTTGGAGTACATTGCGGATCCATTGAATTTTGAAGAGGATTGTGATTAGTCAGCCGCAGGAGCCTACAACCACTGGAGCATAGCATTGCATGTAGGCCCTTTGTGCTTCGAACAGGCCCTCAGGAATGCAAGGAAGGAACCTCCGAAAGGAGGCAAATTCCGATGACGATCCGCGCTAGTTGAATACAGGGTCCATAAGGATTCCAAAGTAACAAAAATCCTGTACCCGTCCCGCCTTAGCCATCTTCAACCTGGAGCAGGTGGTACTGGGAAGAAACGAGCCGCGCCCAGGGAGGGCCCTCAGCCTGCCAGTCCAACGCCACAGCACAGATTCCAACGTCCTGCGGCAACCCCAAATCGCCGTCACCTGGTCCTACAATCCTGAAACATATAAAGATGAAACAGATGAAAGAAAGTAATGGGGGTGGGCGCTGGGGAATCTACGAAAAGAAACACAAGGTCAGAGTAGCCGGCCAGGCGGAATTGATCCCTGGGCGTCCGGAAGGCGGAATCACATCCCTCGTTAGTTATGAGGAGGGTTGTAGCCGAGACTACCTGTCTCTTTCTCTCTCTGATATAATAAAAGGTAAGGCATTTTAAAGCACCCTTGCAAAAGGGTATTAGCACCTGTAAAAACCTGACGTTAACTTAACTTCCGCGGCCGACCTTCCTGACCCATGGGATTTTTTCGGAGGTTTCCCGGTTCGCTGGGCGAATACTGGTAGGGATTTGCATATCCTCCGAAATTCCTCTCTCCATTTCGTTACATAAATCATTTTATTTCACCCTTTTTCCCGTTAGATTTCTTTCAGGGTTGGAAGCCTCGGCGAGCGTCCCGGCAGCAGCACGGCAGAGAGAACAAATGCGCTCTGGAAATATTGTCCCCCGGATTGGAAGGCGAGCCACTGGTTTCGGACCCCCCCCCCCACATGGGATGGTACAAACCTGAAGGGGGAGGAGAGCTGAGCCAGCCCCCACCGGGGTGTTTGTAACTGGGAAAATGTAGGAACCTGCCAGCTGCTCTGTCGTGGTGACGTTCCGGCCACCCTTCGAATCCATTCACCTCATCCATCCTACCGGGGGGTATAGGCACAAAAGATCGCCTTTCAGCCTAGTTGTTAAGTCTTCCTCCGCAAGTTGTCATTGAGTCAGAGCCATTCGTTAAACATTTCGTTGTTGGCACAAAAGGGAAAGAGAGCAAACCGAATCGATAGGTGTTTAAACGCGGCCTACCAGACGTTTAAAATTCCGTATTCTTTCCATGATTCCGCGAGAAATACGAGACAGGACTTTAAAAAAAATGATAAAGTATTGAACAATAGAGACTAACATTGTTGGACACCTCGGAAATGACTTATGTCACGACAAAGTTGTTCGAAAGTATACTGTGTGTTTTAAAGAGGCCTACATTTTAGTATGATTCTGTCCATCTCGTATGGTTAGCAGCGGTACAAAATTATATAAAGTCCCTTCGAATGAAAAAGACTTCACAGACAATTACGAGAAAATTCATTATATACATCTTGTTTTTTATGTGAATATCTTAAGCATGAAGTATTTTTATCAATATCGTTAGAGCCATGTTTAAGAAAATCAGAAATTAGCCAAACAAATCTTTCATGTAAAGGATAGCTTGGGGTGGGAGAATTTTGTAAAACTTCGTGTTAGACGCTGAACTTAAAAACCAAGTTTGGTATTTATGCGATTCGTTTCTGATCTATGCTGTAATATTACGACGTCGGGCTCGGTGCTCAACAAAGGACGGACGAAGCCACGCTACTTCACACCACATGCCGTGCCGGCGAACAGGCAAACACGTTCAAAGCCGGGCTGCCTCGCGGGACTAATGTGTGTACGTGACTGCAAACAATCGAGGCAGCAGAAACAAAAGGCGTCGAGAACGCCCGCGAGACTTCTAGCTGAGTTATTTCAGGTGCGCGTGTGTGTAGAAATCGAGAAAGATCCGTGTGACATAATCTCCAGTATACAAGGAGGCAAAAACAGCATTTAGTGTGCTCAGAATTAGTTGGAGCTACGGACATGAGTCGGTCAGTGTGTCAGTGAGTGTGAGACAGCTCTCTCTCTCTCTCTCTGTGTGTGTGTGTGTGTGTGTGTGTGTGTGTGTGTGTGTGTGTGTGTGTGTGTCGTAAGGTGATTCAACAAGTGTCATGAGTGATTTTAACGTCGTAATTAGGGTATGAGAGACAGAGAAAGTGAAGGAGGACATTAAAAGGACTGAGCAAGGCTATGGGAAGTGAAAATTGTGAGTTGTGATAGCCTGAAGTACCCTAGGCTGTGTTAAGGACGAAAAGAAAAGTGTGTATTTGTGATAACATATTAGAAGATAATGAAGTGATAGAAAAGTAACCGGACTGGATTTGGTCATATTTGTTACAGTATTATATTCTGACCTTTTATTTCTAATCTTTGCACTGTATTTTATCTACCGTAATATGCCAATTTGAATCATATTTCGCTTGTAAGCAATGGGTAGACCAGCATAATAAGAACAAGTAATGTATCTTGTAATTTAACATAATCTGTCGGCACAGGCAGTACATTCTGGAAATCGTACGGTTTTATAGGTATACAAAAACCTTTGATAAGGTGAACCGTCATTTTCTGTGGCATACTCTGCTAAACAGGACATATCCATTACACTTAAAAGTAACGAGGAGTGTTTATATGGAGTAAGGAATTGCCTTGAAATATTGGAAGGTTAACAAAGGAAACAGAAACAACGTCTGCTCTAAAGCAAGGACTTAGCCTACTCCAACACCATTTGCTATGTAATTGAACAGCATTCTTCATGAAGGAGCAACTTTAATGTAAAAATGTAATGACTGTGACAAAAACGTCCTCAAGACTCCCTAAAAACAAAACCATTGAAGATCGCACAGTAGGAAAATTGTCACAAGGGCCCTGGTTAATATGATCACTAAGACAACAGGAGAACGTTTATAAAATTTCAGGCAGTTTGTGGGAAAACAAAATTCTAAAAATATAACAGAAGATTACACACAATTTAGGTAATATTCCACTGTGGCGCTGCCAATGACATTATCGAAATGAAGCTTTCAAAAGAAGGGAGCAGGGACAAGAGCAAGATACAAACTGCTGAAATGACTTTCTTATGCCTGGTAAAGGGTGCAAATATCACCAGTACAATGAGGAAAGTATGGAAGTTGTAAGAATGTGTTCAGTTCTTAAATGAATTGAAGGACATTGAAAGTGACATAACTGAATGGATCATCTAGAATAAATGCCAGAATAAAAATACCCAGAGAGGCAATAAGTTAACGAATACAAGAGACAAACATCAATTGGAAGACTGAGATAAAGGTGGACTGACGTGACAAAGAAGCAGACTAGACCTAAATAGCGAAGGACGTAACAGAAGGTATATTTTCCATAGCTGGAAGTGTTTTGAAGTAAATTATTACGTAAATCATAGTTGTTGGGAAAATTGGATCCGGCACACTGGCCTCCTAGAAGACATAGATATAACGTTAACAGCTGAACTATGGATCTCTTCCATATCGTCGTCATAACGTCATGGAACAGTTTTCTGTACACACGCAGGGGATTCCACACAGACCCTATTATATTATCAAGCTACTGTGCGTCAGGCCCGGGACGGAGGGACGAGATGGGAGCGCCCAGCGGGCGTGCCGGAATCAGGGACAAAGGGTGCCAGCCAACGTGGGGTCAGGGAATAGTAATTATTATGGTTAACATTTTTGGGAATTATTTTCTACAGGTGCAGGCACAATATTTATGTAAAGTAAGTGTATATTTAGTGTAACCTCTTTAAGCTTTCCCCAACATAAGATATGTTAACTCATGATAAAGAAAAAAGCTATATAAAACATCTCCGTAGCATCATTTGTAGCGTTTCCGTTAAATACAATAGACAGTTTAAGTTTTCAGATCACTATGCCGCTCTCTAAATACCGCCTGCGGTGCCGTGGTAGTAAAAGCGGGCGTTAAACACTACAAAAAAGAAAAGCTCTCCAAATCTACTGCTACAATTTATTGTTTCACAACTGCCAATTTATACTAATTTAAGGTCCCAAAAGAGGACAATGGTTAATGACTTTGTTCACCAAATATAGCGGTTTCTGTCTCACTGGCAAAACCGTTAAACTCTTAAGTTTGACCTTTACGTTTAGATCCAATTAAAGTTCCTTCAAGAGTGATCAATAAAGACAACTAAATGTCATTAACATTGCCGTAAATCTATCTCCGAATAGATACATTTTAAAAAAGCTTGTTGTGAAGCTGAAATGAGATTTGCTACATGCATATGTAAGAATTTTTATAGACGGCGTAATGAATATTTATTTTTCGTGAGTTATAGCAGAGAAGATTTACGAAGTAAGTGTTAATGGACGCAATAACGGTGCTTCTAAGAAGAATTACAATTATATACTACCAAATCAAGCATAGCGCTTTTGAATTCGTTTTGCTCGTAAACACGTCATGTGTTAGGCCAGTAACTGGCCTCATCATATGAAAACTACTTCAGATTTCGTCTTACTTCTTAGCACAGATGGAAATCTCTGTTATGTTTCCGATAACGACCAGCAATATAGTGAGCTGAAAACACTATATTCGTAAAGCCAGTTGCAATGAAGAATGAAAGACACCAGGCTACGTTTCCTTCGACTGAAGTAGCCGTTTGCCTGTATACCCAATGATACAGCTGTCTGATTTTAATTCTCTCTTGTAAAATTAGCATGTGCTCACCTAGTGCAGTAAGATGTCAAGATGAAAGGTAACTAAATTGTTTAGTGTATCTTACATTCACCGTTAAATTTCAATCTCTGCACAATAACTTATAATATGAACTTTTAATATTTTAGAACATGATCGCATATTTATTACACAATTATGGTATCCTTCAAAACTTACTTCCCAGTTGTAAAATTTCTTACCTGATTGGAGTACTAAACTGTCTTTAAGAAAACGCTTTTATCTGAATATCTTTGCACAAAACTCTTTGGTGAGACTGTTCACAAGAGCCATGGTCAACCCAAAGCTGCTGCAACATCCCGGCCTGTCGGGCACAATTTTCCAGTCCAGTTGTCACTAACTTTTAATCAAGCAGTTTTTTACTTGTGTCCCCAACGACCTTACCAAGTTGAGCGCATCCAGTACAGCCCTCTCAACATTCAAAAAGTACATGTTGATATCCCAGATTCCCTTCCAACAAATTTTACGGGAACGTGGTTTTGTTAGAGAGCATTAAAATTCATTTGTTGATACTATAAAAGCGTGCAGTTTTCGTATGTAGTATGTGCCAGATAGTATCAAGGGTCGATTGATATAAAGGTATACTGACCAAATCTATTGCTTTTTGTAAGCTTAATGGTGGATAAAGCTTTTGATTATGATTAAGCAATACTTTCTTCCTCACGCACAAGAAAAGTAACTACTGTGTTCCTCCCACAAGAATGTGGCCGTAAGGAATATGCTTCACAACAGCAACTCCAGCGTTTTCTGAGAAAGATTACGAGTAGAGTTTCAACATGTCAACAATGATTAATTTTCTAAAATATACGGTCTTCTGCTAGCAATGGGGATACTAACGTTGCGCTCTGAATAGTTAATGTAGATGGTGGGCTGTTTATGACATCATCGCGAGCTGCCACGTGCTACTGTTCGCTTCTTTCGCCCAGAGAACAGGATACCCCCCCAGGCGTGTTGTCGCCAGAGGCCTACAGTAGTTCGGGAGCTATGGTGATGCTTCTGGGATTCTCGGAAGCTCACTTCGCTGGAGTGTTCCCATACTTGTTACATAATGCTCGCCATGAACCTTTTTATTAAAGGCTCTGAGATTTTGTATAAGCAACAATGGAAATCCTTCGTCTAAAGATGCTCGTAACCTTTTGTAGCGTGATTGAGTTTACTACTTATACGACTGTTGGGGGTATCAGTTCTTACGTCTTAGAAATATTTTGTTTATGTGGTCAAGTTAAATAGCTCTTTATTCACAGCTGTAAAACATACAACAGAACCAAGTGAAGCAGACAATAAAGAGTTGGTTATTGAAATGTCTGTCTTGTGCCAACATATGTATGTAAGTATGGATCACATCTTAGAGGTGAACGCTTTGTCACTTGGGATCAAAGAACAGTTTTATGGGTGGCGTAATAAGGCAAGCATTTCCTGAAGGTTGGCATTGTCGTATTTCCTTGTGCAAGCCGGTAGGTGACGCCCTTCCTCCGGGCAAGGTGCCCCTGCAAACCTTGTAATCACTGCTCGACTCACAACCTAGCAGCACTTTGCTTCCGTTCTGAAACTTGGCAGGATATTAATTCCCGTAGTTTGTAGCGCAGTTGGATTCTTTCATTTCAGTAATAATGCTGACCTCTAAGAACCTGTTACAATTATTGAATCAAATACAAATATTCAGTTTTAGTTTTTATTTTAAAACTGAACGAGCCTTTAGTTCTGTCAAGTAGTGATTTAACAACGATGGTGCAATTTTGATAACCATTTTTACTTTCCCTACTACGTATGGTAAATAAGGGAAGTACTGTATTCGACCCAAAAATTCGATGTCGAAATTTCACAGGAAATATATATTTTCAGACCCCCTGAATCCAAAAAGAGCATTTTTAGCAAACGGTCTCTGTGTGTGTGTGTGTGTGTGTGTGTGTGTGTGTGTGTGTGTGTGTGTGTGTGTGTCTGTGTGTGTGTGTCTGTGTATGTCTGTGAACAGCATAACTCAAAAACGAAAAGTCGGTTAAAAACCAAGGTTGGTATTTAAGTTTAATATCTTTTAAGAATGTCACATGAAGATTCTGAAGTAAATTCCTCCACCCCAAACTATCCTTTACAGTGAACATTTTTCGGAAATGTTGATTTTCTCAAAAATAGTTCTAACAATTTTTATTAAAATGCCATATGTTTAAAATATTTTTATGGCGAATGAAATGCTATTTTGAATTTTCTGGCCATAGCCGATGTAGTCCTGTTTACTCTTGATGACTTTTGCATAACTGGTAAACCTAAGAGATAGATCAAGTCTTACTATACAAAAAATGTAGGTCTCGTTAAAACACACAAGTTATGTCTATGTGCATTTTTTTGTGGAGTGAACCATTTTGGAGACATTAGTTGCTATTTTTTGTGAGTGTTGCAATAGTTACACTTTTCTCAAATGGAAGGTCGTTATTCACTTTTTTATTTCTTGACTGTGTAAAGAAAACGGAATTTTAGAGCCTTTACACAGCGATCAGCTTTAAAAAATTTGACTATTGCTCAAACCCTACTGTATTCCCATATTCCCCTTGCAACAGCAAGAAAATATGCAATATAATAATTTCTGCAAATGTTTATCTCGATTAACTCGAAGAAGATAAAGGAATGAGTTTGTAAGAATGGTTAGTACAAGAGTAGAGAAAGTCATGCGAGTGCAACACATCAGATTTTTATTTTATTCATTTAATCGGAAGATGTTTTCATGATCATGGGATTGCTGTCCTGTGGGTGCAGGAGAGAATACCATGTCCTTTCCCCACTATCTACATAATTATATTATTTATATTTCTTTTGTAGGTGTCATTTTGGATCAAAGTAATAAATATCCAAACGATTATTTACTGGCGACCGAGGGGAACCTAATAGAAAGCCACGCAGTTTACGAGGTATGAACGTGCGATCTTTAGAATGAGACTCACAGACATTTGCAATGTTTTGAATCTTTCATAATTGGAAACAACTGACGAATGATATTCACTACATCAAGATACATTTAAACACGATAAATTTGTCTTCAAGCCTAAATTGATTTTAAACGCTATTCGTTCATGGTTTACGCCATAGAGTGCAATAATTTCCTAAATGAGCCACCATTTCAAATATCCCTAGACTGTTCTTTGCAAACTAGTACTGCTGCTATTTCCGGCGAGGATAATGAAGCGGAGAATAAATTGAAATGCACACGTATGTATTTAAAAGGTATTCTCGTATTAAGTATATTAAACCATAACTAAATAATATACCTTTAAGGTAAGAACTAAATACAAACGAATTTATCAGAGGGGTAATATCTAAACACAAAATATAGACTGTAAATGAGAGAATTACTTAATACACTATCTGCGTGACTTATAAGACGGTTTTGGTTTAGGAACGGTGCTAGCATTCGAGTATTCAAGTTACTAGCTTAAATGTTTTGTTTCAAGCGTTTCGAAAATTTCTTGTTCACGCAAGTAAACAAATTTTGGGCATCCCATTCACATATTCCCCCAGCCCCCAAATAGCTTGTGCTAACAGCAACAAAGAAGGAAGCTCCATGCTACCGTTACAGCATTTTCCCTCCCACTCTGCGTCGAACTTTCTGTGGCATGCCTACCTTAAAACATGCTACTCTTAATAAGTAATATTGTAAATCAGCAAGTGAAGCATATATTGATGTGATACTCGATTAGAAGTTATTAAGATTCTGATCACTGATACTATTATTTACACACCACTCAGCCGCTTTAATTGTCTCTCAAAAAGACCAACAATTAAAACCTGGAAACAATCATGCAGTTCAATTACAGAAAGAGTGATTGACAATAACTAATTTTTGCAATCAGGAATTTGAACATGTGGCATTCGAAACTGCACCCCTAGCTCCGATTCAATTCTTTTGCTATGTGTATGATACGTTTGTGGTATGGCCACATGGAAAATGCGCCCTAATTTATTCTTTCGCGTGAACAACAGCACTAAATATTAAATTTGAAGGCAGTGAAACCAAAGAAAAAAAAACAGATGGCACAAAACATAGAGTTATAAAAACATGAAGCCACTTTCTTTTTATATTCTATTCCGCAACGTGTAATAATTTCATACATACGTTTTTCTTTTTTAAATTTTTTCATTTGTATGGTCCCTTTTAACTTCTACGGTCATATCGAGAGCTTTGTCTTGCGAAACTTAAGCTTCTTTTGTCGTTAGGTTTTGATAAATCTTAACTCGAAACCTCACTGTCATTCCCACATGCATGAAGTATTGGAACGAAGGGGGACACCTCACCTACTGCGACCCAGTAGGGATCTATTACAGGTTACTGCCCCCTGGGAGGGAGAGATGAGAAGGTAACCACAGGTCCGGCTGAGAGCGGAGACAGCAGCACCACAGAGACGTGCGGAAGTCCCTAACAGGTAACAAATAGCCACCTGGTTCACCACCTAAACCTCCTCGCCACCACCCAGAGAGGTGTCGAAGCGACTCTAGCGTCCTGGACAGCGGCACAAGTGCGGCTAGGGGAGAAGGTTTACAGAATACAAACAACCGCACCATTTGCCCGCAGCTGCCTGAATCACCGCGCTGACAACCGGACCTAAAAGATGAAATGAGGAAGGGAAGGAAAGAAAGCCGTGTAATGAAAGTAAGCACCCCAGCATTCGCCTGAGTAATAAGGGTAAACCACGGAAAAGCCCAAGTCAGAGTGCGCGGTCGCCGGGAATCGAACCAGGGACCTCCCGCGGCACCACCTCGCTCGATCTCCCAGATCATACTTTCACACTCTGTATATAGTAGGGAAAGATTTCTGGTAAAGACAAATTTCCCCGCCCCAACCGGGAGTAGAACCTATCACGCGTTGAGAAGCCACTGACCACTCCACCATAGGGGTAGAATGTATGCGTTAGTTTAAAATATGATTTTAACAATTTATTTGTTTATAAGACACAATTTCAGTAAAGCAGTAGTAAATACATTTCTTAGCTCAGATGAATGGATTGTGCCCCCGCATATATGCAGATGATCCTAGACCTGAACGTATTTCGAGGCCTCATCCAACTCTTGGGACGTGCCTTCCACATGCTTCTCCAGCAGTGAGAATCATTTTCTCCTCTGGAAACCTGAATTTTCATGAAGCAGGTTCTTCCAGTTTGGAAAACAGTTGCTTTACTCTCCTCAGTCTTGTTGGTAAAGTTAACATTTAAAATGTTGCAATATGGCATGTTTCGAGATTAACATCATCGTCGTGAAGATCCTTTTACTGTCACGAATTTTTGGGTGTAAGGTGTTTGGAATTTTACTAAAGTCTTTCTTGATAGACGAAGTGTGTCTCGGGTGGAATATTTTCTTCAGCTGTTGGAAGTTATTTGCTATTTACCCTGATTTCTAATACATTCACCATTTTGAAACTCAACTGTTCAGCATCGCCGCTTTATATGATGAAACTAGAGACATCTGATGACTGTAAATGTAACAGAATGCTGGACTACCAGATTTAAGAGGAAAAGATTTGGTGTATCATACTCAAGCGAGTTTCTCTACTCATCTTCACAATATCCTTTATAATATTTTAAAATACAAAAAGTGAATCCTCTATTCAAGTTACACTACTCAATACTGACTACTCACTAGCGAAAATAGCCTTAAACTGAGCGATATGGACTTCTTGCAAGTATGATAGGGAAAACAAAATACTACTGTTCATATATCATACATCAGCTATTTTTTCACTGATGAAGGAACTAATGCGGTGCCACCCCCCCCCCCCCCCAAACCTCGCCAAAAAGAAAAACAAATTTTCGTGCCCACTTTACATATGCCGTATGATGGTTCAACCTGGGAAAACAGTTATTACTGCAAAAAATCTGATGTGTTGGACTCACATGACGTCTCTACTCTTGTACTAACCATTCTTACAAACTCTAATTCCTATGTCTTCTTAGTGTTAGTTGGGATAAACATTTGTACAAATTATCTTATTGCTTATTTCCTTGTAGGTGCAAGGGGAATGTTAGAATACAGTAGGCTTTGTGCGATAGTCAAATATTTTAAAGCTTTGTGATTCCGCTCTCTTTGCACGCTTAACATATAAAAAATGAACAACGATGTTCCATTTCACCAAAGTTGAAAGTTTTCTGAAACTGACACAAATAACAAGAAATATTTCCTAAATGATTCACTCTAAAATTATTCAGACATAAATTGTGTATTTTAGCGAAATCTACATTTTTTGTATAGTAAGTTTGTCTCTCTTACGGTTTACGAGTTATTCAAAAGTCATCCAGAGTAAACAGGACTACGTAGGCTATAGCCAGAAAATTTAAAATATACATTTCATTTGTAATAAAAATATCTTAAACATGTGGCATTTTAATCAAAATCGTTAGAGCCACTTCCAAAAAAATGGAAACAGTTTTCAGATAAAGGGTAGTTTAGGGTGGCTCTATTTTGTTCAAAATCTTCGTGTGGCATCCTTGAAAAACACTGAACTTAAATATCAACTTTGGTTTTTTAACCGAGTTTTCGTTTTTGAGTTATACTGTTCACAGATTCACATACAGACACACACGCACACACACACACACACACATACACACACAGACACACACACAGAAACGCACACAGACACACACACGGACCTTTTTTCTAAAAATGCGTTTTTTTTTGTATTTAGGGGGGCGTCAAAACACGTATTTCCGGTGAAATCTCGACATCGAACTTTTGGGTGGAGTACGACATTTCCTCTACTTACTACACGTAGTAGAGAAAGTGAAAAGGATAGGCACCACTTAGGTAGCCCTGTATAGCTATCCTTATATTCTTATTCTTGCCCTTTTAGAATATTCACTTGTTTTCTTTGTCAAATTGCGTAAGTACGACACAAAATGGCTTCCTAAAGAGATCACGTTTTTTCATGATAATTTTGCCGTCTAGCAGTCAGGAATGACATTTAATTTGAGGTCTATACTTGGTGGTATGGCGTCATACATGCCGCTATGCTACTCGCAGACTCCACTGCGCATCTCGTATAGCCTTGAGAACGGTGTGAGGGACAGAATCTATAAGGCTGATCACGTGCTTCTTGCTCACAAGGTTTCGTGATAAAATGCTTTAACTACGTTGCGGTTACTTTTAATGCTGCAGACAACATGACTCGTTCCAAAAACTTTGTAAAAAATTTCTACCTTCAAAAGAAAAAGAAGAAAAGGATCAAAGGAAGGAAGGGTCATTTTGAGGCTGCGCCAACATACCATTTTCTTTTAATGACCTATTTCGAAATATTAAATGAATATTATAGCACAACTGTGCCAACTTTTTGAGAGGTAATATATTAACAACGACTTGAGAACGAGTTGTAATCACGTCTTTTCTGGTTGCCTTAAATTTGGGCAAAGAACAAATCAACTCAACAATCACAGACATTTTGTGAATAAGCAAACAACGTAAACCCATTTATATCACTAAATCAGTAATTCACTATATAGAGTGAATTTGGTTCCCATATAATTCCCCCAAAAGGAATTAACCCCTCACAATATTCGCTTATTAGAAGCAGGTAACCGCGCAACATTGACTCATGCATGTTTAGTGTCACAGGCTTTCCACGCAGAACATTTTACATGGTAAGCAACAGTTAAACAGAAACTCTAACTACCAGATAAACTCAAAGGCGTGGATATTCGCATGTTAAAAAACCCCGGACTGAAAAATGACCGAAGAATTATCAAATTGACGATTTATGGGGTTATGTATATAAATGTTCCCCAAACCTTCAGTCATTGGTTGGCAGTGATATTGTTTAGATTCCGCCATTTTTAAAGGTCTAGCGCAGGATTTAAATGCCACGTGTGGTATATTTAAACGCCCTTTTAATTTTCGGTACCATTTGAACAAAGTATGTGCCAAAAAGGAATAAAAAACAAATAAATTTAGCGGAAAGGCGTGTTTAAGCTGCAAGGGAAAAGCCTATGAATTTAAGAAGAGAGGGTACTTGACAAAAGAGGTAAGGTGTGACAAACAGGTAGTGTGACGCATGATCATGATGCATGTGTATGGCGCCAGATGAATAACATGTGGAATTTGGTTGACCCATTAGCTTGAGTTATTTGAGTTCACATAGCTGGGTATGCTTGCTGACGATGTTCGCCTTTTTCACTCACCAGAGATCCAGTTGTTTCCAATTTGTTTACTAGTCCCAGCATTTTGTTTCTTTGGGGGGGGGGGGGGGGAGGGGGACTCCGAACACCAATTTCTCACTGATATGCACTTTGAGTAGCTGTAATTGAATTCGTGATCCACTATTGCTTTACAAGGAAGCGTCGTTCATTTAGTGTGTACTCTGTTTTCACGTTGACTAGAACAAAATCTCAAAAACAGTTGCTGACAATAAAACTAACAATTACGAAAAAAAACATGAACATTTCCGCAGCTAGTGGCATGCAATCGAAACTCCAGAACATTATGCTTAATTTGGTGCTAACATTGGGCAGTTGCGTGAATTTTGAACAGAAAAACTAAAGAAAGAAGTGTGTTGTTCTTCATAAATAACCCAGCATGAAACAAAATGGTCATTCTTGAGTGAAAAAGTAGTGAACATTAATACATGAATACATACACATACGCACGCACACAAATATATGCACAGAAACATATAAGGGGAACTTCTCCCGAAAACCATATACTATGAAATAAATAAGCAAAATAATAACTACACGGAGGAATTTAATAATGTAAAAACTATCACATTGTCTGTCAGTGCATCAGGTGCGTAGCGAGGCTAAAATAGCGGAGTTAGCAGAAAAGACTGATGAATTAAAGAAATAAGGGTAGCCTTGGGTTGGTTAGAAGTTGAAAACCCTCGAACATTAAGTTTAAGCACGCAAGATAATGGTAGAAGCCCGTGTGAAGAGGCTGGAGGTCAGTCTCCCCACGCGGAAGCACCGGTTTCGACAAATGCAATTTTTGAAAATGTGTCACTTGGTCCAACTACTCCAGGTTCGGTAGATGCGCAATATGCTACCTATGCAAATCATCTGATTAATGAGTTAAGTTCCTCAATTTTTCACGAGGAATCGGATGACAATCCTAGACAGTTTCTACGTGAACTAGAATATTATTATAATAATAATAATAATAATAATAATAATAATAATAATAATAATAATAATAATAATAATAATAATAATAATAATAATAATAATAATAATAATAATAATAATAATAATAATAATAATAATAATAATAATAATAATAATAATAATAATAATAATAATAATAATAATAATAATAATAATAATAATAATAATAATAATAATAATAATAATAATAATAATAATAATAATAATAATAATAATAATAATAATAATAATAATAATAATAATAATAATAATAATAATAATAATAATAATAATAATAATAATAATAATAATAATAATAATAATAATAATAATAATAATAATAATAATAATAATAATAATAATAATAATAATAATAATAATAATAATAATAATAATAATAATAATAATAATAATAATAATAATAATAATAATAATAATAATAATAATAATAATAATAATAATAATAATAATAATAATAATAATAATAATAATAATAATAATAATAATAATAATAATAATAATAATAATAATAATAATAATAATAATAATAATAATAATAATAATAATAATAATAATAATAATAATAATAATAATAATAATAATAATAATAATAATAATAATAATAATAATAATAATAATAATAATAATAATAATAATAATAATAATAATAATAATAATAATAATAATAATAATAATAATAATAATAATAATAATAATAATAATAATAATAATAATAATAATAATAATAATAATAATAATAATAATAATAATAATAATAATAATAATAATAATAATAATAATAATAATAATAATAATAATAATAATAATAATAATAATAATAATAATATAAGGTTGACTAAATATAGAGTAAAACAAATATTGTACAAAGAATTGTAAAAGGTATGAAGGTCAGAGATACGGGACAAATAGACAGTGAGTAAAAAGAATAAGAGTTCGCCACACGGCGCCGAAAAGTGAAAGTGATGTTTTCGTTTAGTGCAGAGGAAGTGATTAAGTATCACTCGGCTTATATGACCAGTGCTTGCGGAGGCTGTTATAGACGGTGAGGACTAAACAGAAACTCCGAGGCAGAATAATTAGAGGTGTATGCCAGTGATTCGTGTAAAATGTTACCTTATAATGTATGTAATTGTATTCTTTCTTATGTTTTTCTCTTATGTTTAGCTAAGTAAGACTTTCATTGCCATGCAAAATTTACGTTGTAAACTTGAGATGTCAATGAAGGGGCATTTTGTAAAGGGAACTTCTCCCGAAAACCATATACTCCAACTTGAACAGCCAGGATTCTCGGAGTGGGCGTTTCGAAGGCATCTTAAGTCGTTAACTTTAACGCGGGTGGATGTTTTCAAAACTAAAAGGTCAGGAGTCTGTGTGGTGCAGATGGGGAGGTTCAGAGGAAGCGGCAGAGAATTAGGGGACCTAAGCTGTGTGACTGGGACGAGGTAGAAGTGCAAAGATATGTGGTAAGAAGACTCCGCGTATGGCAGTGCGGAAATTAGCAATCTCGGGAATTAGAATTTCATCAGGGAAATACTGGTAACAAGGGGCAAGATATTATGTACGGTCGCAGAAATTGTTCTCCTTGAATGCTGGTACATTTTGGGCAGTTGTCACAACAATCACAATAAAGTAGAAGAGCAGTACAGAAGATAGTGTCGTCTTCCTTGTTGGACACCCGAAGGTCCTCCGTGACCTTCATTACACCCTGGGATTGACCTAACCCGTTTTACACATCCCTACATTGACCGTCGTATGTGTGGCCGGCGATAAGCACGATTCGCCGACACAAGCAGCCGAGGAACGACGACTACGCTGACGTCCGACGTCCGTGTCGGTCTGGGTGGCTCAGTTGGTTAGACGCTGGCCTACTGATCCCAAGGTCGCGGGTTCAAACCCGGCCCAGGTCGATGGTTTTTAAGTGTGCTTAAAAACGACACTCCATGTCAGTAGATTTACTGGCATGTAAAAGAACTCCTGCGGGACAAAATTCCGGCACACCGGCGACGCTGATGTGATCCTGGCAATTGAGAGCGTCGTTAAACAACAAAATATCAGCTATCATCCGACGTCCGCCGTCGCCACAAACACATACATGCATACACCCACACACGCACGTATAATTGTCAAAATTAGATTTTTGGCTTCAGGGTAGTAGAGCAATAACGTTATATTCAGTTATTTGTCTAGTAGAATAGTTTACAATTTGATTATCTATGCATTACGGAATACGAGTACCTGCATATTTACAAGACATTTAATACTGTTAGGTTACCTTAACAGTGTCGTACCGTTAATTTGGCACGAAACTCTACGCATCGTCGCTGCATCATCTGCCTCTATCCACACAGAACTTTATAAGTGAAGCACAATATTTGGGACGGCATATATCCAGCAAAACTCTTGCTTCCGGCTGACCGTTCTGTTGCTGTGTCGGAGCCACCACTTTTCCTTCAAGCACCTGTTTTGTTACTCTCCTTACAGAACCGTCTCCTCATGGCAATACTGGTGATCGAATTGGATTCCCTCGCACATCAGGCAGCAAATGCCTGTAGCCCTATTGTATTTCGTTTTCGTTATTAGGAGTGCTGAGATTGTATGCAAAGTGAACGCTAATTTTAATTTTGCATTACCTGAACGCTGAAACACAATTGTAGAGCTCTCTAAACACCTACAATAAAAATAACGTGCTGCAGTTACAATGGTGAATGACTCCAATAACTATTTACTTCTAAATTTTATAATGTGTTATCGAAATCCAAGCATGAATTTGTATTCGATGTCTTGTTTCCAAAACGTGACACCATGCAAACAAAATTAAGGGTAGACATCTGTATCGTCTTGCATGCTAGCCAGAATTTTATTTACAAGTTAATTCCTAACGGTTTTTGATTTCTTGATATCTCTAATTAAAAACCCTAAAGTTAAATTTTTCTAATATTCACCTTAAAGATATGTTATTGCAGCAGGAACATGAAATAACAAATAAACATATCTTGAACGTCAATTAATTATTATAATTGAAACTGTGGTTAACGTACTCCTTGTTTTGTCTAAACACAATGAAAAGCCTAACTTGTCCTGTGGTGATTTAGACAATGTTCAAACCACAGACAAAACCATAAGTTACTTCTGTAGGATTAGATCACCCATCATTTTGATAAAAAAAGTTGAACTAAGTTCTAATGCCCCTACTCGTGTCAAATCTTATTG
Organism: Tenodera sinensis; assembly: GCA_030765045.1. Lineage (NCBI taxonomy): Eukaryota > Metazoa > Arthropoda > Insecta > Mantodea > Mantidae > Tenodera > Tenodera sinensis. The sequence goes on from CM060964.1 coordinate 316,358,141, forward strand.
TCTTTGCTCAGTAGTAGCTGATGAAATTTCTTCGCTGAGATGATACTTCGATTCTGAAACTGTAATCCCCTGAATGAACCAACTGGAAAACGCAATCTGATACTGCATGCCTTCCTTAACAGTGCAGCTATAACTGACAGGGTGGTTCACTATTTCTGCAGTAAATCTTTAAGATATTTAAATAAATCTATATGTTCTTGTAACGTTTGTGAGGTAACTGTCGGATACTTAAATTCACTCTCTTCTGCTGAAACCCAAACAGAAGCTGAGTACTGGGTGAGAGGCTTGAAACGTTTTAGAGATCCGTCAAAGAATGGCTTACTTTTTCCACAGTAAATGTGGATATTTAAATACATGTATACATTTATTGTGAGGTAGCTCCTAGGAAAATAAATGCACTCTTTATTATCTGCAGAAATCCAAGAGAACTCGAGCACTGGGGAGGTGTTTGAAATGTTTTTGACAGCAACTGACGAAAATGCTGCGAAGGTATGGAGAGTTATTTCCTAGCGTTTTCCCTGTCTTCCATTATGTCAGAATGTAAGTTTAAGTGAAACTAGAAACACCGTGGTGACTCCAGAAACAATACAAACTGCGTATGCGCTTTCGTCTCAATGGAGCATAATAGGTTATTATGTTTAACCTAATTGCTTAAAAGATCTTTGTCTGCAAGTTGCTGAAATGGATGAAGAAAATCACGCAATGTCTAAGATGAAGGATCTGCATTTAAATTTCGAACTTTATGTGGACGTGTACCACTAAAGTTTATGAATTGCTTCAAGAAATATGTGATGAAAACACAATAGACCACATCATCACTTCCCAAAGGTCTTGAACGTTTTCATATGAACTATATTAATTTAGAAGAGAGCGCCCTAAAATATTGAGATCATCTACATTCTTGACTACGGAGATCACTATTGTCACTGTTTTGGAATACGTTTTGAACAGATAACCCATGAATTTAATACATTAAAATCATTGGAGTATCATACCTTAACAGAGCGTCTTCGAGAGAAGCATCTCCATTGGTATTATGTTAGCGATTTCCAATCTCGTTTCTCCTAAACATTTTTTGTGACTTCCCCTGTGGAAATTATTGATAAATTTCCCTTTGGAAATTACTAATATTAGATGTATATTACATTTTACTGTACATTTTTAACATGAACTTATGCAGTGCATATTGTTGATATATAAATATAATTAACAAATCTTGGCAATTTCCTTTTTTGTTTGACTAGAATTTACTTCCTTATTATCGGTGTCTTTACTGTTCCTGTCTGTGAATTATTATCTTGTGCTGTTATGGTAAGATTTTAGTTTGCTTCATTGTATTTTGAATGTATTTATGTTCACCTAGACAACCAATAATATTAGATCTATAATATTACTAGTTATATTAATGCAGTTCGGCCCGAGTTCGATCCCAGGGACCCGCATGTGGTATTCGTGGTGGACGAAGCGGCGTCAGGGCGAGTTTTCTCCGGGTTCTCCCGTTTCCCCCGCCACTCATTCCGCCAATTGCTCCATTATCACCTTTCCAATCATCAATTTTGCCTGCATTTCATATCATCCTCTATATCATCCTCTCCTCTCTCTCATACCTGGTGCTTGGCTGACCACCCGCTTCCAGGTCTTCATACTGTCCTTCCTCTACTCCCCAACAGGCGTCTGACCCTAGGCACTGTCTTGTAAGTCCTAGGGGGCGGAAGTCCTACATATGGGGAGGATAATCAGAAAAAGAAAGAAGAAAGAAAGCCTTAGAATCCTGACATTTTTTATGCGGTCTGGATGATTGTACATTGTATCTTCCTATAGGTTAGCTGCTTATTTCATCTATTTATTCAAAAGTATTTTCCCCAAATTTGTTATTAACTTTATATAGTCCATCATAAAAATTTGCATTTGTGCAGATTTCTTCTCCTTTACTTTGGATTTCCGCGGGAATTTACCAATACTTTGTTATCTGTCCTGGATTCCATTTAATTTTTCTTCTTTTTACTTTATTCATACTCTTTTCAGCTTTCTTGAAGGATAACTCATATTCAACCTATGCTTTTCTATTGGAATGATAATTATTGTCCTCATGTTTATAGCATTCGGTAAATTTCATTATTTTCACATTGTTACATGGGTTGGCTACTATTTTAGAATCTCTAGTTCTTATTGTATCCTCGGTAACACGTGATTGAAAATATTTCTTTCGCGAGATACATCTTTGTTATGTGGAATCATCCCATGTATAAAGCTTGAGATTTTCCAGCTTGTTAGCTTAGAAGTTTCTATGAAAAACAGACTAATGTGAACGGTATATATTGATTTTTTTTTATCAAAATGTTATTTTGTGGTCTTCAAAAGTTTGTTGATGCTCTGGTATCCACTTACCTCGAATTCTTTCTTCAACAATTGTCTAAGTGGTACAATTTTGTCAGCATATTTTACAAGTTCACTGTCATGCTCTAGAATTGCTAATGAATTACTTCTGAATCTTAGGAGAAGGTTGATGGCTGATTGATACATATTTCCTGACAGCTGAATGAGAGAATACCTGCCAAACTTATGAAATTAAATCAATACTAGTAGAATACTGTGCTTCTTTTAGCCCTCCTAGAACATGCTCAACTGCTCCCGGCTTAAAATTATCCGGTTTTGTGTGTAAATTTAGTTTGCTGGCATCTGTTGCCGTTCCCAGTTTATTCATTTCTGGTTTGTGGATTCAGCACGTTGTATTAACTAACTCTGATTTTGACATCTCTAATTGTCATGCACTTGCTCAATTTTGGCATCAGCTTCCGCCCTGATCTCATTTGGGATCAGTCTAGCTTTGTGATTAAATGGTGACCTCAACATTGTGTTAGGAAACGTTGCAAGTCCCAGGTTTTATTAGTGAATACATAGATGCTTCTAACCAGCATCTTTTCCATCTGTCGTTTCTGTTGGAAATGTAGATTTTTATTTTCCTCTACTTCAGCTTCCATAAGCTTCCTTGCGATGGTTGCTTCTTCTTGCCATTCTTTGTTGCTCTGTGATATAGTGCTGGGAGCAGTTTCATAATCCTCTCTGACGTTCGATATGCTATGTATTTTATCGCAGTATTCTTCGTCACAGGTTTGTAACATTTGATCGCGGAATTTCATTAGTAAAATTGTATCATTTGTGTAAGCATTCATATATTCAACGAAGAATCTCTCGTTCTCGTCTATCTTTCGCCATCAATCATCTTTGCAGCATGATTTGCCTACTGCAAATGCCTCTAGTAGTAAGGCAAATCACCTACATCCTTATCTACAACTCTCACTACTCTCTTCGCTCATCAAAATCTAGCTTGGTTCGCCAATGATATAAGAGATCGCATCCTAACATCACATCTGCTTGTAGTGTAGGTGTTAATAGCGAAATATATTCATGCTATCATTCATCTGTTTTAGCAAGCGACATCACTTGGCATATAATGCGTTCTTTATGTTTCCCAGCTACTATACACTATAGTGCACATTTCAAACTGTCTTTGTTCGACTGGTGTAAATCTATAAACCATTTCTCGTTGAATACAGATGTCGATACACTGGTATCTATCATTACATTACGAAGTGTGACATTTATCTCTAGCTTTATTTGTGGCGCATTTAATAATTCTTCCTCTATGTCCGTGTTGTGTTTGTCATTCTGTTTCCAATGAAAGTTTATACGGCTACAATTATTTAAGGGATTTCAGGTGTCGGAATTATGTGGTTGGAGGTTACGGTCAGGAGGCTTGGCAGAACTTCGGTTTAGTTTTCCTGTATTGTTATTCCGGTTCTCGTTGGAAGAGTGGCATCACTTCCAATCTTCTCTGCCGTATTATTTGCAGCAGATACGGGGTTTTTGCCTTGTTACCGTTGGGAAATTTCCTTTTGTTTCCGGTCTCGGAGTTTCATAGTTCCTCCTGGTTCCCCGAAAACGCCCTTGCGATCGTCTACCATGAATACGCTATCGTATAGTGGCTGCTGCCACTTTGATACGTCTTGTAATTTCTCTGTGCATTTCTTCAATGCCCATTTTTGGTCTGGAGCGGTGAGAATAGGTGTTTATCAGCCCATCAGTTCGTGACGTTGTGCTCCGACAGTGGTGGCTCGTGGATTTAGCGGTTAGCGTGCTGCATGCTCATACAGTGGTAATGTAAATGTACTACCTGTTTCTGATTATACTAGTAATTCGGCCCGACGATTTTTCATGCCGAAAAACATATTCATGACCTTGCTGTCGAAGTCTGTGATGCTCGAAACTATTCTTTTCTACAGAGAGCATGGCGAGTGCCGAGTCAGTCCTGCTTCATTGTGTTCCTTAGCACTTGAGCCGCTATAGTGAAAAGAAGCAACGCTCCGGTTCTGCCGTAGTCATAGGGATCGTGACGATAATCCTCAGGAGATTTTCTGTTTCATCAAAAGCTTCAACCAGATTGTTTGAAAAGAGCGTCTTAAGTAGTGGTAATGCTCCGCTCCCATGATGAAATTCTGGCCATTCATAAATGATTGAAAGCTCTAATTTTAGTTTGTTCCTGTTTAGCATGGGGTATGTCATTACAGCCAAGTCTAGAATATGCTCTGGAAAATTTCTCAAATATTCTTCGAAATTTTCTGTGTCTAAGAGCTTACAAATGTCAAGATGAGGTATTGACTCAAACCGGCATTTCGTCTCTATTGTGATGCGATTACAGACCTCTAGCGTCAGCGATTTTGTTACAGTCCCATCACTTCTGCTTTTTTCCATGTTGATCTTCTTCGGTAGAGGCAGTATCCAAGTTCTTGCGTAGTCTATCGATCATTTGAACGACGTTTTTCGCCAAATGGGTAACATTAATGCAATCAGTTTTCCTCGCCTGCAGTTGGTTGTAGAGGATATTAACATGAGGCATTAAAGGGTGAAAGAAATCTAACCACAATAGAAATTTGCTGTCTTGCAAGTTGTGTCTTATTCCTGTTGCTTCGCTTCTCGCGTCTTTTGAAAAAGAAGTCTTGAGTTCAAGAAAACATTCAAATAGTGATTCTCTATTTTCAAAAATACAATCCACTGTCCGGGACTTAAAATTCCATCTAGTGGCAGAACCGGGAGCAATACGACGTTCATAGGTTTTTTTTCCCGATAACTGACATAGGTACGCTGGGGCGAGCGTGAGAAGAAAGCAGGAAATCCTGACAGGGTGGAGAAAAACGCTCTTGCTGATTTGTTTTGCGAAACAGCTTTCTCCATTAAGAGATGTATCTGATGGGCATCACAGTGTACATAGTTTGCCAGAGGATAATGTTCTCTTATTTTAGATTGTATACCTACCATTTGTTACCTATTGCTCTCATGGCAATAGTGACATCAAATGTTCCGCAATGAGTTTGTTTGGTGTTGACTTGAAATGACTGTTTAGCTCTGTAAGCAGATACTAGAATAGTTCTATGGCAGTCTGTCCATAAGGCTGAAAAACCCCAAAACCTTTCGCAGATATCACCGTTGATATCGTATCGATACACGAGAACCAACTGCTGATGCTGACACATCGTAACCTCATCTGTCAGGCTACAAATTTTGTCTCCTTCAGTTCTTTTATTTTGTTTTGGCAGACGTCCAGTATGCATTGTAACAGTTCATTTTGTGTTTCTTTTGACGTACATTTAGCAACGGTACTTGTCTCCATATGATTTTTTACAGTACTGTCGACACTAGCTAGTAAGTTAATAAGTCCTAATAATATTCCAGAATTTTCAGGTTCTTTTGCCTCCTCGTGTCTCCTTAATGTCAATTCAAATACTCCAGATAGCTTAATGCAGTCTATTACTTTCAACAAAATATACCTATTTCTTTCAATTTCCTCCTTTTTTTAGTTTCAGAGGCTCGCTTAATGCACAACCAATGTTCACTGCACCAAGAGTAGTGCGATGCAGAACGTTACTCAAGTGTTTCATACTCGATATATGTTATTTGCATAGTCATTTAAATGGCCTAGGTCTTTACGCCACTTTTTGACCAGGAATCATTACTTTGGAACAACAGGCAAGGAAAGCAGAAAAGGGCATTTCGAATTTCACAACCGCACACCCATGAATATTTTGCAAAAATGTCAGTATGAAAAGTCTTGTGTACCTGCTAGATAGAAGGAACCAGGAAGGGGTGATGGTAGGGGTAAACCATTTCACACTTCGGGTACTTATCTTGCCGGACCTGACCTATAACAGGCTATCTTACAACGCTCTTCCGTGCTGCTGTGGATGACGCACCCTGCGTCTGTCCAGCACACTACTAGTAATAAATAACTCATATACATATATTATCAAAGCTCGTAGACAACTAAAGTGTAAAATATTTAGTTGGTTATTTCTGGAATTTTTAGCGTGCTGCAGCACTGTAGCACGTATAAAGGAACCGCCCCTGTGCTCCGATAACATTCTCGTATCGATAGAAGTTTGGCTGTTTCTATGAACTAATTGTGTCTCCTTTCTCCGGGAAACTGGCTCTGAAAATACATGTGATTTTGACTTCGTTTGACCTGCACCATGGCACAGTTACCCTCAAGACTGTTTCTCTTTTCATTATTCGGTCTGATACTGTCACGTCTAGTGTGATTTTTAAAAGAAGATACATGACAGTCGTCAGCTTCTCCACGTGGAGGCCTGGTGCGTCGTCAAGCAGCAGATAGCAAGTTAAACATACCCCCTCTTTAACCCGCAATACTCGAAACATATAAACGAGCGTCATGTCAGCGAAAACATGAAGATGTCATCTGTATTAGCTTACTTTCAGAACAAAAGTTATTATCAATATCCATAAAGTAATTTGTTCTCAATACGAATTCACTGTGTCTTTGTAGCTTCGCAGTTATGATTCTGAGTACCTATTTTACAGTTGAATTTAACTATCTCTCTCTCTGAAGAGCATCTCAACAAAACCATGGGATGTACCAGCATGACAAATAATAAAGCGACCACCTTTTCTTATAGGACCTCTTGTGGTACTTTCGAGGATACTATCAGTCTAGCCCGTTGACATGTTATGGCCGGCATTTACCCAGTTTTCATCCAACTACACTATTTCGTTCTAGTTCTTCTTTTGCATTTCTCTTAAAAACAAATTCCTTATCGTTACAATACATGATTTTTCTAATATCAGTTTCCGGTTCTTTATTTTTCGAAGTGAAATTCCAGATCATGGAGAATTTAGTTCAAAGGGCTAAGGCTTCCCTCAAATATTTCTGTCTATTTAATAGAAGGAAGTTGATTACACTTAGTAAGATGCATCGGTTGCAATAGTATAGATGCCCATTTTATGGCATCTGACTGAGAACCATCCAGTTGTATAATTGAAGATGCTCTTGGTCTCCCTTTCTCGGGAGTTACAATTCACGATGGACCTGGCTTTAATTGCTTACCTTTAGATTATTGAAACAGCTACCTCACTTATTTTAAGGGCCCGTGCAGTTCTTTTCTCTCCTTGTCTGAAAGAAATAAGAGGTTCATTGTGAAGGAGCATATTCTCCTCTTCCTGTTCGAAGAGTTCAAACAAATTCTCTTGTTTAGCCGAGCAAGGTAAAACCCCGACCGGAAGTTGATTTCTTTCCTGGGCCATGAATCCTCAGTTTACCTCTATCTCTACCTCCATCAACTCTTGCTTCCATAATTGCATCTTTTAATATAAAAGTTTTGATAAAGTAGGTTAAAAAAGCACAACACAACTGAACGCCCAAGCAAGCTCTGTTTCCCCACACACAACTAGCAATAGATGAGGGCTGTTACACCAGTGTAACTAATGTGGCAAGCTTTATTTACATTTGTATAGCAACGACCTTCTCCTCTTACTCCTTACCTTCCTTGATTGACACCTGTCATGTATCTTCTTTTAAAAATGAGTCTGTAGTTAGGCACACCTGATTGCTTGTGCGTTACGTTTCTTTTATTTCAAACGCAGTCAGTAGTTCGATTACACCTGAAAAATCTATAGGTGTTGTCAATATAAGACTCCTATTAATATTTTCTGGAAAATGACGGATTAGTGTGTAAATAATTTTTTGATCGCTCAAGGATGGACCAGACATTGGTACTTTATTTCCTATACACATGAAATAATCGGTCATTGTTAAATTGACTTCCAGGTTGTGTTTGCTTGTGGCTAGTTCGATTTTGATTCGACTTTCACCCGATTGTCCCTATAGCATCTTCGAAACAAATTCCTAAACGTGCTCTAGGTGTCGTCACCCATACATAACCTTTCTGCTGCACGTTTTCTATGGATCTTTTGGGTTAAATACATCCTCGTATCATTTTTATTTTAAAATACTCTTCGATCTCTCTAAGAAATCGTTTCGGATTGTCCCAATGCTCATCGTCAAAAGTTGGAGCTACAGTCTCGGACGTCAGGTATTTGGAGTAAACTGCTTTGTTAGGAGAAGATTGTGTGTATGTGGTCTGTAGTTTCCATTTTCAGCATACATTTCATAAGTCTGTGAGGACTGTAATTGCTGTGCATTTCTTGTTTATTATTGAATACATCATAAATGTCATTTTTCACGTCGCTATGTACATTTTTAAATACATGACGAACATGAAGTCTGCAGTCTCTTGTAATTTACCTAATTTCTCATTGATTCGTTTTACTTCTTTTAATTGTTTACCGATGTCTTCTTGAATTTTACTTTGGTTATCTGGTATTTTAGATATAAAATCTTATTTCGCACACGTTTCCGTTCTAATAGTTGCTAAGGTTTCAGTTACTACTGCAATTTCTTGAACTACACTATTAAGTATATTACCACAATTGGATTATTGAATTCTTTTATTTCATTGTTTGCAGTTGTGTTCATTATGACACACTATTCTGTTATTTCACTGATTTCATTCTTAAACATATGTTTTATTTAATCATGGTTTCTGTCTGAAATTTAGTTTAGTTAGATCTGATGTCTTCAATTTTTACATTTATATCAGTTGCCAACGGCTAAGTTTGTTATTGATATCGGCAGCAGCTGATACTGTTTTACTGATGTTTATTGAGATATCTGAACCTGTTTTTCATTGATACCCCTAGTTACTGCTTTACAACCCTTTTTTGATCACTGTCCAATTGGTTTTGATTTTCAGTGAACTCCCTAGCTACCTTATGTTGCTTTTCAGTAATATGCTTAACTAATTTATGCTCCTCTTCTGTAAGCTATTTTGCTTTGCTTTACATATATTAATTTCTGTTTCCTAGCTGACTTTTTCTGCTCCTTACTTATTGTTGTCATCTCCAGTTTCATCTGGCTCAAGAGGGTAATTATTTTCAGATGTCCCTGGATGACATTACCCTGTTCAGCTCTATTCTTATTGTATCTTCTCTGTCAATTCCATTTCATGTTTTATTTCTCTAGGTACTCATTTTCTATGATTTACTTTGTACTACTCTACCGCTTCTCACATGCATGCAATGTTGTTAAATTTAAATTGTTGGCTCTTAGCTCAGTTGGTCTTGCTGAATTAGGGGTCCCGGGAGTGGGGATTTTCTCTTACCCTGTCCTGAGAGTCGGGAAGTATGAACGAAAGTGTATGTGTTTGTTTGTGTGTCTGTCTGTGTGTGTGTGTGTGTGTGTGTGTGTGTGTGTGTGTGTGTGTGTGTGTGTGTGTGTGTGTGTCTGATCTAATGTACAAAAAAGCCTAAAAGGAACAAACAAAGAAAAAAAAAAGGAAGAACCCAAAGACTCCAAATCCACTGTATACGAATGTTCCATAGGAAAGGCCGCCGATATGACCAAGTTACAGGCGGGGTATAAATGAAACAATAAAAGAAACTACTAGTTTTCTATAAACATATAGAGATTGCAAATTCTGACTGTTTGAAATTTTGATCGTTGTACTTACGTTATCAAGTTCTTCATGTCACGGACGTATTCTTTCTTCTCTTTTTTGTTGTCCGGGTTCTGTTGAAGTTGTGGTGATCCTTCGGCTTCAGATGAAGTTGACATTATTGAAGTTCTAGACGTTCTAGCAGGTTGATTTTTAAGCTTTGTTATGTTTTCTTTCTTTAAGTTATTTGTTTTGCCAAATCCTATTCGCACGCCATTTGTGGAATGGTCATGGGTGTGTATTTTTGATTTGTTGTCTGACTAGCTAGCTTTAGAGTATGAGAAATCGGAAACGAGTTCGGCTATCAGGGACATTTGTGTTACTGCTATTGAATAATCAATTATAGCGCCTTATAATCAGAAACCGATTCTTTCATATTCTAATCAAATTCAACTAAGCCTCTTTCTGTTTCAGAAAACTACATACTTGTTGCACAAAAGCGAAATAATTTGTACTTCCAATTTAGTAAACTAGCAATCAAGTATAATTGCATTTTTATTATTTCTTAAAGAATAGTTTTACTAATTCCTTCCTAGTTGAACAGTTAGCTTTGCTTATTGTTTTACTATAAACAAATCAACATTACAAATTGCGTAGAAGTAAATTCTCTTTTACTTATTGTTTGCCTAGGAACTACATCTAAAAAATTACGGACTTTTTATACATACGTTTCTTTGAAAATTATAACGTAATGCAGATGATTCTACTCTACGCAGCTAATTACTTGCGTATGGAGCGCGTTTCCCACAAATGTTTTACTCTTAACTCACGGTACATTTTCTTCACCTCTATCACTTGCAAAATTAAACTTTAGCACTTTTCTTGAATCTCTTGTGCATATTGAATCTTCTGCGCTGGTGTACACGTCTGCTTTGTGTAAGGTTACTTGGGCGTCTCGTGAAAGCCTGTTACTTTCCCCTACCTCCACAACACTGATCCATTGTTGACTTCCCTCCGTTTCTCCACCTATCAACTGTCTATGTTTTCTACACATTTATGCTATGTGTTTTTGTATTAGAAGGTAATGGTTGATAGTCTCACAGTCAAAATCTTTTCGGTCCTAGAGATTTTGTTTCATACTTTTTACAGTATATAATATATTTTAATACAGCAAGAACCATATTCATTCTTTACCGGGCAAGATTTTTCCGCGGTAAAATGTGAGGCTCGTATTCGGGAGACCATGGGTTCGATTCCACTAGGCGAATGCTGGGAAGGCTAATTAGATCTCCCGAACTTTCTGTCCTTTCATTTCACCTCACTTCTCATTTGACTTCACCTTTCACCTGCTTGGTTGTTTCAGGGTTCTAAGTGTCGGCGAGAGTTCCGGCGTGCATGGCCGGTGCTTGTTTTCTGTGAATTCTCATCCTCTGGAACGGGAGAGGTCTCGAGTACCGAGCCTTCAGGGAACCTAGAGCCCGGAGGTGCGGGGTAGAGGAGACGGGATACGAGCCGCCACCGGGGAGTTCAAATCTCTAGTTGCAAGGGACCCTACCCTCTGCTGTCAGGTCCGATCACCCTTCGTATCCTCTCACTTCACCACTCACTCAGGGGCATAGCCGCAAAAGATCTTCTATAAGTCGTGGTGTTAAGTCCCCATTCCGAACATTGTCTATTATATCCTAAATTGAATCGTTGAGTAATAAATTATACAATTATCATAAAAAATTAGCTTATGTCTAATTAAATACAGTTACAAGTGCCCCTTTACAGATAATTACATGTCTTTAGCTTCACGGCATAGCAATATGCTAAAAATTTCTAACGTTGTTTCTCCTAAAATGTTTGTCGTGTGGAAATTACTAATAAATTCCTCTTTGGAAATTGTTTATGCATTTCCTTTTCGCAATCATTGTAAAATTCCCTTTTATAAGGTACGATGTGTATAGCATTCCATTTTGGTTTTAAAACATAAATATGGACACAGGTTTCTATTTGAAAACCGATCAGTTTGCCATCCCGCACAACACACATATGCCAACATATATATATGCCACTTTTTGGCAAAAAGATTATCTTCTTTATGATTAGTGTTTCTGCTGTTAATGTATTATTGTGTTGTGTCGTTATGTGATATTTTAGTTTTCACGCTGTATTTTGGGTGTTGTGTTTATCTTCACCTAGAAATCTAATAATAGTAGTAGTAGTTTTATTCATATTGTAGTTGTCTTAGATTCTTGATCTGTATGTTGTATCCTTCTATAGGTCTGCTTGCTTATTTCATCTGGAAATTCAAAAGCATCTTCTCTAGATTTGTTATTAGGTTTATACGGCCAATCGTACAGCAGTTGTATTCCTGTAGATATCTCCTCGTTTGCTTTGGATAAATATTATTTAATAGTTTCACGGCATCTTTCTGAATAAATTGTAATTAACTACAGGGTATTATTTCCTTGAAATTAAATGATGATAATAATCCAGTATTGCGCTTAGAATTATTGCTTGTGTCAAAATTAATAAGAAACTAGACTCAACTCGAAATAACCCAAGTGGCTACTTCACATTTATTTTTACGTAAAAGTATATTTATTATGCGTTAAAGGGAGATCAAAAGGCGAACATTGCTAAAAATACTTAGTTTTAGTTTTTGGTGCAATCTTATGCACTGGAATTTCGTCCTTAATTTGCTACAATTTCATAGTCGGATACGTTTGTAGATTAAATATACATTTTAAGGACGATACTATATCCATAATTTTGTACTCTGAATTCATAGATTCTTTTGCATAGAGAGGTAAGTTTTAGTTCATCTTTTGGGGAAGTTTTGATCTACAGTTTGGTACCGCTTTTAAATGTGGCAGCCTCTTCGTGCCCAAGTTTTCTCTGCAATAATATGCGATTTTTCTTCACGTTCACTTAGGACAGCTTTTCCTGTGAATAATATTTACCAGTATAAATGTCCCTTTGGCTCAGGAGCTATTGAGGATAGCTATATGAAGTTTAAGATGATAATAAAGAACACCATAATATTACTGTGTTAATCAGCTGGTTGGTTATACTTCGAGAAAACCAAACTGCTAATTAATTGTTATCATAAATTGTGTATTAAGATGAGAATATTATAGTCTTTAACAAACAACATTATTGTAGGCATAGAAGTAGGTGAACGAATTTGGGAGCCATGTATCCACATTCCATACGCATTTTAGTACGTTGTCTTTAATAGTTTTTGAGACAATGAATCATCAAGTTAGCAAACTTAAAGTTATTTAAAATTGGCGGAATGGGACTTTCGTCTACCCTTAAAAGAGTTATTTGTGTTGCTTAGAAGGCTGAGTCTAGTAACCAATAGCGAGCTCCGGATTTGAGGCATTTTGGATCACTGTACAGTAGTCAATGTATTTTGCATTAAATGAGCTAAATAATCATTCTGTAATCGTTATAGCTCTTTTAACTTGATGAACATTGGTTTTGAACTCGTGAATCATTGTCTTCGCTAAGATAGTAAGGGTTTCCCAGCGAGGCACAGGCGTCCTTGTCACAGTTTATCAATCTTGAATGTGGGGCCTTTCAATTTCACGCCTTCCTAGTGTTCTATTAACGACATAGTTTTTGTTTTGTAATGGTTCCTATATAGAATACAACCTGTTCTTTTTATTGTCCTTGAGCGCTTTTTATCAGTATTTATTTTAATTTCTGGCTAAAAATATGACTACCGGATAGTTATATCAAACAAAGAACTATCTAGAAGAACTCATAGAAGAGAAGACAAAGGGTGCGGGAAAAATTAGGAAGAAGTAAAATGATTGGCTGAAACAGTCCATCTAGGAATAACAAGAAATAAGTCAACTAAATCAAGGAAAGAGGAAATTACAGTGTAATTCAAATGTTTGGCAAAAATAAGGACAATTTACAACAATTGAACAGAAATAACCGACGTTTTACCATATGTAGCTTCTTGGAAGTAATCTGTAGCCTCTCTGAAGTAGAACTTAGAAATTAAAGGGATTAAGATCTAATGCTGCAACCAAAGTCTACGGCATGACTTTTAAGTTCATAGTCCTTCCCTAGTCCTCGCAGCTGCATAGACACGGTTTGCGAACCAGAAATTCTCAATCAGGTGTATAGTTCGTCAGTCGAATCCGTCATTAGGTTGAGTGTAGCAAATGTATGAGAAAATACTCATGAAATTACCCGTGATTGCAGCTATATCTCTTTTACCACATCTTATGTGAGATTCGAAGGTATTGCGTATTGGAGTAAAACAATAAACATAAATTATGATATAAAATACAAAAATTCCATGAAATCCTCGTTGCTGTGCTCTGCACAGTATTCTTCTTCTCGTATACCAATTAGGACTAAAGGATGGAAGGGAGCAATCATATAAAATACAAACAAATAAATTTATAAGCACATTTTATTTTAAACTTCTCAAAACATATTTTTACATTAACTGCCTAGTTAGGTACACGTAGGCCTATATTACACGAATATCGCAGGGTTCAGAACCCGGTCATCACAATTATTATTTAAATAGTCCCAGTCCTTGGCAAGGAGCTGCCGACAGGCAGTGTTATCAACAACTTAAACTTTAAATCTGAATGAGTTATTAGTTTCTTTCATCTGTAACCTATCATACTGACTCTGAGGTGTGAAATATATTTGTTTAGCTAACTAAAAAGTTTTAGTATAATAATTGTCTGTCGGACGCACGTTGTTTTCCTTGATAATAAACCTGCTCATCTGACAGGTTCCGACAGAGGAACTTCAGTTGGTTGTTTTGAACGGGACCTGTACTTCTTCGCCCATCAGTTCCTTTTCAGTGTTTTATATATAGTAAAAACTCTATATACGTAATTTACAGAGGACGAAAGAAGGAAACATAACTTCGCACTAGTAAAAATAAATCAGATTTTGGACTTTTGAATTTTTTTCTTTTTCTGAATTTAGGAAGAAATGACAAATACAGCTGTGCATTTTGGTTCTTAAATACTTTTACTCTCTCACATTACAAGGCATAACTCAAATTGGAAAGTAGCTTGAACAAAGCTGGAGACAGAATTAATTTTTACCTTGAAACATCCTTAATAGATACTTTGTACCACACAATGTAATGTCAGCGTTTAAAAGCATTCAATACATTAAGTTGTAATATTTCAGTCTGTAGATTTTGACAGTAGATCTCCAGCCTATCGAAGAATTCTGCACGGGTTCTGAAAAATTCTTCGTCGCTGTATTTAGAGGCTTTACTGAATATGTAAAGGAAACTTCTTTTCTTAGTGTGTCACCAGGCACCCGTTCGAAAACCATTTTTTTTTCCACAGAACTGGGAAGTTTTCTTAGTCCACCTTTGATTAATTGCATCCCTTAACATCCACCGCTCAGGACAGATCGATTAAGAGTGGCAAGTGTCACGACACGGGATGAGGGGAAGTAAGGATAGTGGGGTGGGGGCGAGGAGGACACTTGTGAAAATGAATGGAACGAGATGAATGGTTATGAGATCGATGACTTAGAAGAATCCGTCCCCAGTGGGATCGTTAACCCATGGGTAGTTGTTGGGGCATCGGACGCACGTCTGGAGGTTGATAGTCTCTCCAGGCAGTTCCTTGCTTGTCAGCTTGCAGGAGTGGGGCACCCAACAAGCGGGTCTACCCTCCACCACGCACTTCTCCCTCCATGGCTCGAAATTCTTCACCTCGCTGATCGTTCTCGGGTTCTGGATCCACTGAATTACCTGCGTCATAGTAACGAAGTACACGTCGTTATGGTTGGCCAGAATATCGTCAACCCAATAGAGGAAGGCATCCAGGAATTCGGGATTGTTCTTGAGCCAAGCAGCATGGAAGTAGAGACCAAGAGGTGCACGATTCTTGTCGTAGTGACGATCAAAGTTGTGGTTGAGGAAATTGTAGAACTGATCTCCAGTAAGAATGTTGGAGCAAGAGTCCACCATAGCGCAACCAGGCAGATATTCGTCGAACTGAGGGTCTTCCCTGCGATCCAGTTCGTTCATCACCATTTCCCAGACGGCGTGGCTGCGAGTTGGGCAGTGCTGAAGATTGCCGTGGCAACGGTGTGGCATACGGAAGTACATAGTGTAGGGCCAGAGTGGAGGGTTGGACAGGGGCGCTGTGATCGTGGAGTCGTAAAGGAAAGCCTGTTCTTCCATCATGGTGAATTGGTTATTGCCGCCGACTCGCAGGTATGGAGCACGAACACCCACTACGCTATTGTCTGTCAGATTGGCGAACTTTTCAATAATGATCCTAGTGCCAGCCATTTCCTTGGCCCAGTCGTCGACGGTGGCGTTGCTCCAGAACTGTTCGTCATCATTGTGCCTTAGAGGAAAAAACGAAAAATTAGCACTAGAAGCCTTAGTACAAAAATAAGCTATTTAGAAAACATAATAAAAAGACGCCAAGTCTATTTTCAGAATGAGCAAAACCAAAATATACATTTGTGCGCTTCATCTCCCTGTGGAATTACAATCTAATGTCTACCTTTGAGGTAGAAATATATTTTCCCTATTTTCGGAGGGGTTTTACGCTCATCATCCCCCTAATTCCACAGTTTACTCTAATATCACCAAATGTGATATTTGGATAATCAAATGTAACATTTATTGGATACGACAGTGGTGAAATGTGGTAAGAAATAATGACTAAATTACCATTTAAGTTTGATTGCATCTATACCTCATACGTTCTTGTAGATCTTTTCCGTCACCACGGTTTAAATCACTATTTCAATAAGCCTTTGCATGACACTGTAGTCTCTCTGCCTCTTTCCCTGCTTTTTTATTATCTGGCTCATCGAAACCTCAATCGTTTCTAGGACGTTATGCAATATTGATGCATTGTGCAATTTTGATTTAATACTTTTAGTAGGATTTTCGTAATATCGTAAGATAAAAAAACGTTGATCGTACAAATTAAAGTTTAAACAAGACGTGATGAACTGTTACAGAATTTAAATATTTTCATTAGCAATTCGAAATTTTTCTGACTGTCGAATAAACATGTTAATATCTTAGAACAGGATAGGCATTACTTCATTGGTGTTGATATAGTGCACCTTTCGAAAATCTTTTACCTATGTCTTGTATCAGCTGTGATTTATTGCGGATAAGGAGCATGAGTCATTTTACACCGCCCTAAGAACGACGTTTAGTAACATTTGCGTGATATGTCTCTCAGAGGCCCGAGTTCATGACTAGAACTAGGTCACAGAGCGCTCGTTAATCTCTGGAAGGGGCTCTAACACTTCAATGTACTATTCTCATTACTATTACTATTATTTTTACACTTATTTTAGATGTTTAGCTACAAATAATCAATATTTACATCATACTCTTCTTTTGTAATTCCTAGTGAAGAGACATGCCTAAAATTAATTGAACAACTAAAGCACAGAAATTTGTGACAAGAGACTTGGCTGTACTTTCTATTCGGTTCTCCATTTTCTAGCATAGCTCTCACTTACTAGAGAAAGCATGAAAGCCATCAACATGCTCAAGGATTGCTACGCAACAGCTTACAACTGTGTCATATGTACAAGTGTGGAACAAGCAACTCATGCAACATAATCACATCAAGAAGGAAGACTTGATAGAGGAATGCTCAAGTATGTAAATTAGCTTGAAAATGGAACGTTAGCAAGAAGATTTTGGAAGAACATATTTTGATCCCTTTCCTTGCTGCTTTCTAGATGATTATCAACTGTAAGTGCCTAGATATATACAGTGCCTTGAAAGCTTAGAAATAACTACAGATTAAGCACTCCATTACACCAGGAGCTATTGCACACCTCTTTATGCATCTATCTGGTTCGTACCAGTTCTTGCAGCGCCACAAACAGGAAAGTACACTTGTGTTTCTCTATGGGAGGGGAAAATTTACGAGGCTATTGCTACTTGAGGGAGAGCAATGACAGCCTGAGCATGGCACAGGCCCGCCTATGTTTCATGCAACCTAGTACCAATTCGTGGCGCATGCTATCTGCTTCACTGAACCATCGTGGAATTTAGAATTAAACGCTGCATTTTCTGCATGCCCACTTGATAGTGCTTTTCCTGTTCGGCTGATATTTAGAAGTATTTTCTCACATGCAGTTTTGAACACATTTAGAAAATGTTGTCATTTGAGTTTAAATTAAACCCAATCTGTAATACAAATATCAACTTATACTGTCATAGGTAGACACAATGCCGTATTATTCATTTTGATTTTTATATCTAACACAGCAATGGACTTATTTCACAAATCTTTCATTTTTTGACTTCTGTCTTATATAACATAATTATTAGCGTGCATTATTTCAATGAAGTCAAACGCTGCCTTCAGAAAATGCACAATATGTTACAAGATGTCATTAGAAGCCCAAGGATGCTTTGAATTTGCACTGGCCAGAGTGCACAGCATGGGTCCAGCAGACCCTGTTTGACCTACATTGCTCTAAGAGGGATTTTCTATGTCGATTGGCGTGAAGCATATCACTCAAACTCCTGGCGCCAAAAAAGAACTTTCGTAATGGAGAGTTAGCAAATATTACCAAGAAAGGCCGAGGTCACGGCTGTGGAGCACTGACCACATATCTAGTTCCTCCCCGAGGTCTTGGCGATGACAGCTGGTTTACAGACATAGTACACTCGCTGACCTTTTATTCCTTCGAATTTCAACAATCCATTTGTTGTAACTCGAGCAAGGGAAATTTAACGACATGCATAATATTTTTGAATATGTTTTTTTAAACATTTGCATGCCTCCCCCCAAAGCAAAATTGTATGTTGACTTTACTGTGATTAGCTTGTGATGTCCTCTTCATTCTGAACATTGTTGGCATGAGGCTTATTTCAAAAACACATGAATATGTTCATGTGATATTAAAAATAACCTCGCTACACCAACGTGGGTAATAGACTCGTCGATCTTCTTGCAGAAACATAGAATAAAAATAAAGAAACTATGAAGAGAAAATAGCGATAAGGTAGGTGAGAAGAATGGTAAAAAAGGTTCAACCGATGGCTAGCTTTGTCGAAAGATAATGAAACAAGAGACAGCAATTACACAAGAAGAGTTAACATGAAGAAATGAAAATAGAATAGACGAATTGTAAAGTACAGAAACTTGAAAAATCACACAATGGAAGGAAAAATTCAGAAATGATTAGTAATGCCAGAGAATTAAAAGTTTTCTGCAACATAATGCTCAAATTTGAACTTACGAAGAACTTCCCGGCCGAGAACTTGATCCACTTGAAAAAAATAAGAAATAATTTGATTAGAAGCTTGGGATTTTAAAGCGAGTATAGCACAATTCAATACATTACAAACTAGGATAATATACAAGGTTATGTACACACCAGATTAGAAAAATATAGCTACAGACACCGTCAAGAACCATAATATTTATATACACAAAAGAATTGAATTATTTTGAGTACAAAATTGCAGTACTTTGTGTGTGTTCATTATGTGAGTATTTGATTTGAGCATAAAGCTATGCTAACAAGAAGTAGCTTAAAAGGATCATACAAAACGGCGGTACTGGCATGATGGAGGAGAATATCCTTCATCCGAATCAGTAGCGAAAAACCATCCAATTAAACTCGCTTCATAGTTTCTGCTGAAAAACTACTAGAAACATTGCGAGTTCTAATTTAAATGTTCAATTTTGTACTCAGATTTTGAATATATGTAAAATATTCGGATTATATACAAATAAGATGTTTCAATGTTCCCTTTTGTTCCTGAAAATTGAATTTAAGAAATAGATTACACTTTCATACTTCTTGGTTAAATAATATGTAGCTAGGCTTGAATATTAGGAACGTCTTTGTGCCACTTATCGCGGATTCCACGGTTTCCTGAGTAGATTAACAGACTCATAATATATGATTAATTTAAAAAAATTAAAAGTCCAAGGGAATTTAAATAACTATGAAGATAAATGTGATGTAATTTATCATATGTTTTCAGGACTTTTTTTAGTTAAGAATAGAAAGGCACGGTCAAGAATCAATCAGGAGGGCATCCGAATTTGAATAAAAAAAAATCCATTAAAACAAGTACCGTCGGATAAGTAGTCCTTGTGAGGAGAGATCGAACGCCTTTCGTCTTCCAGGAAGCACGCATTGAAGAATTAATATAAAAGAAGGAACGAGAGAAACAAAAGTTATGCCCTTTATATATCACACGTAAAGCTAGGATTTTATATAACCATTGAGATGTAGCCTTTTGAAAGATCTGTCATATTTCTTTGCTCGAAAGAACACAAGTGAATGTGCCTAGTGCATATTTCCATAGAACAGAAGGAAACAATGATAGAAACTCGATCCAAATAGAAGGTGTTCCGTTATGTGATACTCACGTGATGGAATGCACGGCGATCTCATGGCCCTTGCGGTGTGTCTCCTGGACTGCGGAATAGTTGGTGTACTTGTGGGACACGAAGAAGGTCGCCTTGATGTCACAGCCATTGGGGTTTTTCCGCTTCCCGTTGAAGATCTCCTTGTACAGTTCGATGTTGTTGTTATTGATGGCGTCATCGAAGGTGATGGTGATCATCTGCGGTACGTCCTTGGATGGCAAATCACCGGGGATGGCGGTACCATCCTCCGAGCAGAAGCAGTCAGGGAGCACGCAGACGGTTGGGTCACATGGAGGCGCCCTGTTGGGGTCGTTGTCATTGTCTGTGCAGGCAGAAGCACAAATGCATGCAAATATGAAGATACCTGTGATTAATTTGATCAAGGATGTCTGTTATTCACAGACGTGAGGAGACCTCAGGGATAACAGCATTAACGGCTTTACGTTCGTTATTTTCTGGAGTTTTCTGAAATATAGTGCTTCTTTAGTGAGGGTTAAAAATGTTCAAAACATTATTTGTTGTTTGTACTCTATAGACTTAGGAAGAATGTGTAGAATATTATTAATAGCACCGTAGAATGAAAGAGCGTATAGAAATGGTTTATGGGAACAAGATGGTTGTTATCGGTGTTATTCTATCTTTTATTAAAATCAGTTTTAAAGAGTCTTTTACAACACCAAGCTGCAAGTGGAAGTCGCACGTTTGAATGTTTAGTATGTAGGGCATACAGGTTTACATGCCCTATGGCAGATTTCTACTCGTCACTTCACAGTATTACCAAAAGTATTTCCACCATACGCTATAATTGCCACGCTTTTTAACACTCATGTCTGAAGAAGAGTATAAGGGAACTCTTACGGACATCGTGGACTAATAGAAACAGCTGTAGCCATCGTCTAATTGTTGTCCTTTTCTACCGTAAAAGCAGCAGTATGTGTATGGAACATTAAGTTTAAATTTGTGAGTTACAATCTTCATAGAGGAAATTAGTATTACACATTTTGTTCTTATTTTCAAAGTATGAAAGCGTACGCTGAGATATGTTACCTCTTTAAGGTTATAAATTTGGCAATGAATTACTAAATTTAGTGCAATCAGAGAATTTCCTACTTCGGTTTCAGCAAATATTTCGTCAGATTTCACGATCACATAAGGAGAATTACCTTCAAAACAACGTGCACTGACCTCATTGGCTTTATTTAAGCTAATAATGTTAGCAATGATTTACTAAATTCACTGCAGTTCCAGAACTTTGGTTTAAACAACCATTGGTTAGATATCAGGATGACGAATTTTGGTTTTTCAGTCCATCCTACTTCAGATTCCCAACTTAAATTATTTAAACTCTTTATGTTGACATTTAAAACGAACTCAATGCCTCGGAAAGGAAGTGCCAATCCGTACAAACGAAGTTCCATACGGTGGAGCAAAATTAAATATGTCTTCTTTTGAGTAGGTAATTTTGCGAGCTTGCAAACTCTGCTTTATAAAAACCGCGTACTCCAAGATTGCCTTATATCAACTATTCACGTAAACAAACAAAATATGCAGTGTAATTTATAGTTTTTCCGCTCGTAAATTTAAGGAAAGTGACACTTCCATCATTGACATACACTCTACACGCCAGATGTCTGTTTTCAAAGCGTGCTGCGCCACAAACCCGTTGTCCAACAGTAAATGCAATCGGTTGTGTGGATCATGCTGCTTGGTGCAATAAAAGAACGGTTCAGAAGCATGAAATGTTGAATGAACGACAGCTGGGTGTTAAATCTGAACACAAACCCGCACCAACAGAATCACGGCTGTATTACTTGCCACATTTGACATTTAGAAACATATCCAGGACAGAGTATGCTTATTTTGACGTGGTCTATTATGTCCAGGTCTTCAGAGATGTCATTTTGTGATCACTGTGTAAGAGTTAACAGAAACAGATGGGATCAAATACATATCTAGAGGCAACGCGCAAGACTGATTTCCGTTGGGGCTAAATATACTTCACACTACCTTTAGAAGCACTTGGGTAATACCATTTCATTTCGTGGAAGAAATGTCCTCCACATTCCAATTAATATTGCGGTTTATGCAGATTAAAAGGATTCCTGTCACCTTCTACAACCCCAAGGTCGAAATCTCGAGGTTGTTTTTAATGGCATGTCTTTTCTCTGAGCTGCCGCTTTATATGTGTAGTTTGCCTGCAGAAGTAGTTGGAATGACGTCACTGTACAAATAACGGAATCTAATGATTCACGTTTCAGTTAGCCTTTGTGCAACTCGCGTGGCTTCTATTCATATAACAAAGTACTTCTAAACTCAGGGAGAACATGCTTGGCTTTGTTTATATTTAGCTTTTAATTTTCTTTCGAGGTAAAGGATGATTTCCAATTACACGTTCCATTATGCAATAAATCTTAAGATTCTTTCAACCTACCCATTATATTTGAGACAAACATTCTTCTGCCTTGTGTAACCGATGTTTTTCTGTACAGTAGTGAACCTTGTGCCCTTTTATGAATCTTCATCAAACTTTCACTTAACATATAATTTCATTTTCTGCTCCTGACTTACAGGATGCGTAGTATTGTAACTCAGGATTATTTCTGTTTTCTGGAATTCTGATTGGGGTACTTTCAGATAATATTACTGGGCACTTATTAATCTTGAAACATTCTCTGTGCTACCTTTGATTATCTTGTTTTCTAAAATGTGGCACTTGCTTCTAAACATTTAGGTCATAGAACACATGTTGACCTAGTGCTCCCCAAAAGGGGAGCCTTAGTCTTTTATCTTATGTAGCTGCAGCATCATTAGCGAGGATAAATATGTCCCAAGACGCTGTAATATGAGCATATGGTAATAAGGCGTCGTAGCACAATTTAGCTCACATGACACTTGGCAAACACAGGTCGGGACTAAGATTAGTACAATTTAATAACACGATAATACACTATATGTGTAGTAGCATTGCTTAATTATTTAAATAATATCTTCCGGTGTGCTGCAAGAAATAATGATAACTTTAAAAAATTCTAACTGCCTTTCTCAAAATTTCTTTTAACATCACACGGATAGTTTTCCCTTTAGCCCTATATTACACACTTCACATGGAATAAAATATTGTTAAATCTAACAGGATCCAACTATAATTCAAATGTGCCGGATTTAAAATTATTCTCTGGCAGCTGTGTATTGTTTTCACTATCACAAGAAACTCAGAATAACAGACCTATTAAGTCACCAGGATGGAAATACAGGAGAGCTGCAAACATTCATTTAGTTCACGATGGCATCAAAGAAAGAAGGCAGTTTTCTTCGCAGTGCAATACGCGATACCACGTTATTTATGGCACTGACACTCTCGAAATACTACCTTAAATATTAGATCCTCTCAAGATATTCATGTAAATGACGGGAGGATTCATAAATACTTGGTAATAAATGTAGCTTCCAGTATCAGGATTTGATATGAAAATTACAGTGATCGAAAGTTTGCATCTCACCAACGTGTATACCGAGAAAGCAAAGCCCAACCCGATTAGGTTGCAGATATTTACACCATTTTTCTGATTCATATACTAAGACAAGTTGTATTCAGAATGCCAGCAAGAAAGCTTCAAGTTACGGTGTTGTTAGCTTCATGTGTTTCTTCCCATCTCTGTTAACCCTCGTAGGCCTAAGGAAATATTTTATCAATGTTTACCTGACTCATCTTTTGGACTCTTTTTGAAGTGATTTGAAAAATAAAAATGATTATTAATTGTTGCTTCACACAAGTCATGTGACTACGGCCCTCGAAGCCGTGGCCATTGGAGCATGTCTTCGGCGCTTCGCCGCGCAGAGGGCCGCGTGTCCGAGTTCCACCTCGGGCATGTGTGTGTGTGTGTGTGTGTGTGTGTGTGTGTGTGTACATATGTATGCCTGAAAGTATGAGTGAGAGAGTAAATGAGTGAGTGTATAAATGTAATAGCAATACATCATCCGGATGACTAATGGTGCTTAACGACCAAAGGGTGAAAAAAAGATCGTGTGTTGGAAAAGGTTGTAGAATAAGACTGAAAAATTCAATGGCGTAGCCACTGCTCAGCCGGTTTCTTAGCAGTTCATGGCTAGTGCAACGGATCGAAATCGGAATATCATAATTCAAATTCTGACTATGTCATTGAGTTTTGCAACCTAATTCTACCTTTCTAGAAAAGTGATTGCTTTGTTTTCTCCAAGCAACATTTCAAAATGACATTTTTCTGCGAAACATTTCATGTACATTAAGACGGAACCCTCATATTCCTGCAAATCTGGACTTATTATCATTGTTTCTTTACACTTGTGGAAATTGCATTGTAAAACAATACCTAATTGAGCACTAATTATGTAGGAGGTTAAACATGCCAACCTGCTTGGCTTTTTTCCTTACTAGATAATCTCAGTTCTCGTAACTGTGACATTAGATCTTGTAAGTCCGATTAAGGGTCTGGCACTCAGGAACGACCATTGAGTGGATCTAATAGTGGCATCTTTTGAATATAAAGTGCAAGTAATTTAGTACTGAAGAAGTTTAGTTTTGAGCAAATCGAAGAAACTATGAACGAAAGCACGTAGTATCGATCGCAATTTTGAGTACAGGAGTTCTAGAATCATTGTTATCTTTTCTCAAGCATATCGGGCATTGTCACCTGGGGCATATGTAAACCGTGGCCCACATTCCTTGGCAAGGGTACGTTGTTTTTTGGGTGGGGCACGTGAGCGATTATCCTTCCCTGGAGCTAAATACGACATTCCGCCGCCACCGCCACCGCCGCCATCAGCTTTCCCTTTCCCTTGTGGTATGCGCAGCAATGGAAACCGATCTAGTCTTACACTCTCTCTGTTTTCACAAGGCGGATGTCAACTGTTGGTCCCAGAATCCCAAGGAAACTACTTTTTGAAATTGTTGATGCTGTATATAAGTTTTTACGAATAACCGTTTTAAAATCAATTAAATGTTTGCTCTTTCGCTTATTTGTAGTGACTTTCGAAATTTAGCTCTCTCCCATCAAATATATAGTGGTTTTGGAGTCTTGAAATCTGCTTAGCTTGCCTTAATATCTTATTTGTCAGTATAAATTGACAGTTGCTTTACAATAAATATATCGGCATTGTATAGTTAAACTATCAGATTTCCAATATTCTCAAATATAGGCAATTGCTGCTACGTCGATTCAGGCATATGAAGTGCTGATAATTTAGAAGCGGAACTTAGAAATATAAAATCTGATGTGTTGCACTCACATGACTTTCTCTACTCTTGTACTAACTATTCTTACAAACTCTTATTCCCCTATGTTCTTCATGTTGGTCAAGATAAACATTTGAAGAAATTATACTATTGCATATTTGCTTATAAGTGCAAGGAGAACATGGGAATACAGTAGGCTTTGAGCGACGCTCAAATCTTTTAAAGCTGTCGCTATATGAAGACTTTGAAATTCCGTTCTCTTTGTACGGTCAGGAGATAAAAAGTGAATAACGACCTTCCGTTCGAGAATTGTATGGTAAGATTTGTTCTATATCTTACGGTTTATCAGTTATGCAAAGGTCATCAAGAGTAAACAGGACTACATGGCTATAGCCAGAAAATTCAAAATATGTATTTAATTTGCCATAAAAATATCTTAAACATACGGCATTTTAAGTAAAATCGTTAGCGCTATTTTTGAGAAAATCAAAATTTTCGAAAAATCTTCCACGTAAAGGATAGTTTAGGTTTAAGAAATTGTCTTGAAAATCTTCATGTCGCATC
Organism: Tenodera sinensis; assembly: GCA_030765045.1. Lineage (NCBI taxonomy): Eukaryota > Metazoa > Arthropoda > Insecta > Mantodea > Mantidae > Tenodera > Tenodera sinensis. Next base: position 316,384,072 of record CM060964.1, read on the forward strand.
CTTAAAAGAGATTGAACTTAAGTACCAACTTTCCTTTCTAACCCACTTTTCGTTTTTGTGTATGCTGTTCACAGACGGACATACACATACACACACACAAGGACCCTTTTCTAAAATGCTTTTTTTTTTTTTTTTTTTTTTTTTTTTTTTTTTTTTTTTAATTCAGCGCGTCTCAAAACATATATTTCCGGTGAAATCTCTACATCGAAATTTTGGGGGAATGCAATACTTCCCCTACTTACTATATGTAGTACAGAAAGTAATCAGGGACTTCAAATTATAATGATATTGGCATGTCAGCAACATTATGCAAAGTATCTGACTATCGAACCCTAAAAGAAGTAAATTAGAGCATATACATACCTATAAATTTCAGTTTGTATCATGGTGGGTGAAAAAATAGGAACAAAATAAAATTAAATTGTAAATTGGTTTAGGGCCAGCATAGCCGCGTAATATTCCCGCAGAAAAACGCAGCAAGCTTACAGTGGAGCTATGTGAACATTAATGTTTGCGCCATTTGATCATGAAGGGTTTAGAAGGCATCCACTTGGATTACTGTATTGCATAAATGAATCTAGATATAGGCCATGCAATGAAGAGATTGAAAACGTCCTCCACTTAATTTGAAATGCAAAGTACTTGCCAGATAAAAATAAATGACTTTTGGGGAGTTGAAATTTAGAAGATATACTATTAAGTAAATTATAATAAATATACTGGGCCATTTTAGGGGGATATTGGTTCTTATCAGATACTAAGTAGTTTAGGTTCGTAAGCAATGGAAAACCCCGTTTACTTTCTTGTACTGAAATTAGTCTAGGCAGTAACTTGTGAATGTCTATAAGCTTATCGTACATGGAAAGTGAAAAACATTTTGGCTAATGGGCAAAATTTGAAAGGTGCATTTTGAAACCAAGTAAATGAATGTAGTTACGGAGTCAGGCGCGACGAATTTTGCAACACCAAAAACTAGCGACAGAAAGACAGACAGACGGAATAAGAATGCGTGGCATGGAAAGTTGGTCTCCCAATGCCACACCCAAGGTGCGACAGCCAGGAACGAAAGTTATTTGACATCCCGAGTGACCTGCAGGTAACCGTAGAAAGCGCTTACACTGCACCTGCCTCCATCCGAAAGGGGAGAAAAAGTTTCACTCAGTAAACGATCTTCCTCACAAACTTGATTTCAGGTCATGGCTACTTGCTACCCGTGTCCAGCGATGGTAATCATCCCAGTGTTACCACGTGTAGGCTGATCTAACCATGACGTAGCTGTAAGCGGTTACATCTGAGGGTGGCGCCATTCCAGTTACGCTTGGCTGAAGCGTTCCAACTTCCACTCCTCACTTAATATTAGTTAATATGCGCATCACAGAATCTGCGATTATAGCCACTGTAACATCACCATCATTGTCATAACCATCAAAATCATCATCATCACCATAATCACCATCATCATCATTGTCATCAGCATCACCATCATCATCATCATTGTCATCACCATCACCATCATCATTGTCATCACCATCACCATTCATCATCATTGTCATCACCATCATCATCATCATCATCATTGTCATAACCATCAAAATCATCACCATCATCATTGTCATCACCATCATAATCATAATCATCATCACCATCATCATCATCTTCTTCTTCTTCTTCTTCTTCTTCTTCTTCTTCTTCTGCTTCTTCCTGTTCCACCATATGCATTACAGCTTTTGTACCCGCTGCAGCTTTTCAGATTCAGTACTTAGTCTGAAATCTCTCGTTTCCCTTGTTCTACAATTGAAAACAGTGACGAAATTTTGTGTTGAGGCTGTCTGCCTTAAACGCATTGAACGTTTATAATACTGAGTCTTAATTGCTCTTGAAGGATTTCATTTCTTATTTTACCTCCTCTTCTTAACTCTTTTACTGCTCTCAAGAATTTCTTTTTCTATCTTTTTAATTAGACTGTAGGATTGATTTTCAAGTATTTAATCAGTACTAATCAAAGTCTGCTTTCTAGCTGCTGTTTAAAAGGCCATAGTACACCGCAAATGTATACTAAACTGATATTTAATGGGTTCTAATGGAAAGCCTGACTTAACATTCTGCCAAAATCAAACAAAAGGATTAGAAAAGCTGTTCTTTTAATACAAAGTAAAAAATTGTAATGTGGACGTGACCAACTAGGACAGACCTAGGCAACTTGCGGAATAGCTTGAGCGACCCTCAGTTTTTGTACGCCAAACATACAGTTAAGCGTGCAAGGCCTTGTGCGGCTGCGCTTAGAAAGTGCCAGTTCCCCAGCCCATTACTAAATAGGAGAAACTAAATTAAAATTATAGCTTTTGGGAACGTTTCTTCTAAGTAACATTCTAATGGAGTTAAATGATACTAGCAGGATGAAGATAAATGCATCTCCAATTCGAGGTGAGAAAGCGGTTGAAATGGAAAACTTCAGATACTTAAGATATAGCATAGTTAACTGCGGTAAAGAAATCAAGAGGATAGTAATGAGAAAAGATGTCTATAATAGGAAAAGGAAGCTTTTCTGTGGCACTTGAAGAAAGAAATAACGAAATGCTTTATGTGGGATGAGACGAAACGAGAGCTTTTAAAATGTCGACGTAAAGTGCTTAAAATAGAGAACATGAATAACAAAGCTGTCATAACGAAGAATAGAAGAACGAAGAAATAATTTTCGGAGGTTAATATGGAAGAGTAAAATAAATTATCTGGGAGTGGTGTTGAAAGAAACCGATTCTAAGTGATGCAGGGAAGGAACGGAGAAAGGACAAAAGAATATAGTAGGCTAAATGGTAGATACACAGAGGCGAATATAAAGTTAGGTCAGAATTATTTATTGTTAAAATGTTACTTCTTCAAAACGCTGTATTCGTAAAGAAACGAAACATAATTTAATTAATATATGTACCAGAATGAGAGAATCTCATGAATGACGAAGTACAGTTCGCTAACTGAAATTACAGTGCTCCTAGTTCTTCTACCTACTGTGACACCGTTTGTTTAAAACTGTCTTTTATTTTAAGCTATTTCTTAGTAGATGTCATATCCCCACCTTTTACAGTTATACAACAGCCTTCAGAGAAACATCTCGAAGCCCCACCTCTGATGCCCTGAAAAACAACTCCAAGGTCAGCCTGGCTTCATCTCGTCCGTAAGCAACTAATTAGATTCCTGAAGAAATAACCATTTTAATGCTACGTTATTCACAACACTTCAAAAGGAGGAAATACTGTTCTGAGGGTATGAGTACAAAATTGCTAAAGAACCGCACTACACCCAAACTGCTTAAAGTGTCAGTTTCTTAATGTAAGCGCTCATATAATTTATGGAGTGATTATAAGGAAAACATGTTGCATACCCCCAAAAAGGTTGCCAAACTTATACATTGTATAGCAATACTAGGCCTACTGTCGAAATGAAGCATCTTATCACTTTTACCAATATTAGCTTACAAGTTTATTTACTATACAGGCATACCCTTCATAGAATACAACTGCCCTCTGATGAGAAAGAAAACCTTAAGTTCCACCAGACATAAAAATGACATAGCTGGAAGGACGCAGAGTAAACGCAGTTGTATAGCTCACACGTGACTTGACTGTAAGTTTGTGTGCGGTGCTTCACAGTATTCCGCTCACGATGTCCCACAGTTCATTTCTAAGCTTGCGAATATTTTGCGTGCTAAAATTCAATACTGCATACATTTTCAACACTTTACAGTAATATAATACCATTTGAAGTTTTGTTATTATTCACGTTTCAATTTTAACCTTTAAAGAAATACACTCTTCTCAGCGCTGTGGTTATCAAGCGTTTCCCTCCAAAAATCTTATTCATAGTGCTTGAGTTTATAAGGATCGTTTGGAATGCAATTCCCACTAGAAGAACTAAAACTACACCAAAAATAATCGGAAACAGGAAACAGAAAAACTAACGTCGGTAAAATGCTGCTTGAAGTCTGAGAGCAAAAAGTATACTCTTCATCAAATACGGGTAGCTATGATGAAGAACAGTTGAAGGAGAGTGGCTTAGTAACAAAATCAGCAAATTATGTTTTAGTCCATACTGTCAAAACGATTTGCAGACATGCTACAAACTGCTTACTTGTGTCCTGCTTCTGAAGTGTTAGCATTTACACTATAAAGCCTTCCCTGAAAAGCAAACGATCATTTTGAATAATAGCATGCAAAGTTCCCCTAGTAACCAGAGATTTCCTTCACGGATACATTCACCATCTCCTAGACAGTTTTCTCATTAGTTGCGTCTGTGTAGGTAACAGTGGGTTTTTCCTTCAGTAAGATTTAGTCTATGTTGTGGTTTTCTTAGTTGTATAACGTTATCTGAGATGTACATATTATTTATCATAACATTGTCTTCCAAGGTTTAAATTTGTTTTGGAATTACGCAAATAGGAGCGCGCAAGCAAACACACACACACACACACACACACACACACACACACACACACACACACACACACACACACATACACACACGCATGCACACATGCATGCACTTACAGTGAAGTCTTAATTTCGAATTTGTGGGTTGCATGCTGTTGTACTACTTCGCATAAGTGGTGAAGAAAGTAAAATGGGAAGATTTCAAAAACACCCCCTGATTTTAGAGGTATAAGTCAAGGCTCTAAAGGTCCTCTTTTCCTATTGGTAATGAAAGTTACTCTGTCTGAAGGTCCTCCTCGAAGGAAGCCTCGTAGTTCAGGTTATAGGGGCAGGCACAAATCGCCCAAGGGTGTACTTGGCAAGGTGGTTTTCTGTAGTTTTTTGTTATCTTTCGCGATTTGGGGATAAGGTGGCTTCACATATACATAGTCTTGAACGTAGGGAAGATCGCCACTTTATAATCTCTATTCCCACAGACGGTATCGAACCCAGACGGTACTAACCAACCATGGAGTTGACCACCACGCCACAGTCACAGATCTGCTACTATTATTCAGCCTCATATACGTATATCATTAAACAATGGCAGTTCGCAATTGCTCGTCAAGTCCGTCAGAATACATACACAACTCTTAGTGCTGTATGGCGGAACACATTTCTCAATCTCCAGAAAGGATAAAAAACACTCAGCAAAGTAGCTGTTGTAGGTGTGAGGCTATTATGTGGGAAACAGGTGACCGGCTACATAATGCTGTTCATGCAAGTAGAAGTATGCCAAGGAGAAAGAAAGAAAGGTTTCGCATACTCACCACAGGTGTTCTCATCGGAACCGTCCGCGCAGTCCTTTTCTCCGTTGCAGAACAAGCCTCTTTCCACGCAGTTGCCGTCACCACAGGCAAGGAATCCATCCTGAGGAGTGCATATTGCAATTAATTTCACCATATCACCAACAGCGACCTATCTCAATGAGTAATACTTCATGCTACTTTCAGACAAGTATAGTATTGCAAAACTAAATGTCAAGCTAAATGAACCGGCAAACCATCAATTCCTCATCCGCAACTTTACAGACTACATGTCCCTATTTGTTTTACCGCTACTAATGAACATTCATTGCTTCAGTGGGTAAAACTGTTTGATAATTTCCATAGTTCATGCGCATTATATCGAACAAGAAGTAGAACTGTTATGAAAATGCACATGGAGAGTGACGCTTCGTTGTAGTAGACATTCACTGACATTTGACATACAATACGCAGCCACGGATTAACGGATTGACTCTTTCATACTCTCTTCTATGCCAATGCTACTTTTAGCCAAGCAGCTTTGGAGACAAAGTTGATGTACTTCTCGGTCAAATAAATGTTTCACCTTGAAATAGAGCGTAGGCATTACCTGTCTATCTTAATAAAGGACAAAGAATTACTCCTAATGCACTTACTACAGTTACCAGCGAGGACAGATCTGTTGTTATAAGACTGAATGTTTTACCTAAAGTTTCGAGTAATAGAAATATGCACTTTTATATATTACTGTTTATGTAGAACTGTAACATAATTGCGCGCTATGCCAGTACATAGCTGACATCATCCAACCAAAGCTACAGCGGGAGGTGCGTTTGCACTGATTTTTTATTTCACCACTCGCTGTTTACACGAGAAACAGTTTGCACGTGATTTGCGGTGGAAGAACCTAAGTCTTCCCTTTACTTCAACCAATTTTTTCAGTTTTTCACTCTTGACCACTATGGAATTACGAGCTTGGACTCATTAATATGATACAGCACTTGAAAATTGGTTTCTAAATTAACTTGTTTTCTGTCAGTGGCTAAAACTGCATTAGGCAATTCTGTTCGAGCTTTTGCTTGAGATCACTAAAATTTACTGATGGATTATGTCAAGGGTTAGGAATTTCACTTATAATCAGTAATCAACAACACTGCAGCGATATGAACACGTATTCTAAATGAAAATAAGCCGTATATGAAATATTAGTTTTGCGATACTATTCAAGTTTCGTAGACTTTCTTACCTGACAAAGAGGCTCGTCGGTGTAGAGCAGAGGTTTGACTTTTCTTTCTTTGTTTTTCAGTTTACAATTCTTCACAGCATCCTTCCAATCGCAAGTTTGTTTTTCGATATCAAAATAAAGTCCCGCAGGACACCTAATGGCTTGCAGACCCTACAATACAAAAGAAACAACAAAAGGTTAGTAATCCTTACTCAACACTTCTAATCGTGGTATTTGTATTGTTTTCCCAGGAAAGAGATTATTTACTCACTGAAGACGTGCACTGGATGACATCTCGACAGTTGTCGCCCTCGCCGGCTACCAGCCTGAACCATTCTCCTGCGTCTTTGTCCTTACATAGCTCTGTCTCAAAACTTTCCTCTTTCTTTGCTGGTTCTTCTTGCCGCTTTACCCTCCTCACATATTGGTTTAGCACTCCACTGGCGGGGCTGCTTGTCACTGCAATAGAAGCATTCGGTCAACACTCGACGCCACATTTTAATTCATAAGAGAAGTACAAATAACACTATCTTAAAACAATTTTAGTCAACTCTGCAGTCAAAAGATGGTATGCTAATGAGAAAGGACTCCATTTACGATCCCTAAAGAGAAGGTGAGGTAGGTAGGTAGGTACATAGCTTGTCTAGCACGCAAATTTATGACAAAAAGAGGTGTGTAGGGCCAAAGAGCAATGACATATGCAAGAGTGCGCCGCTAATCGTCCGTTAGTGCAACTTCGCTATAGCTGATTGCACACAGTGGCATTCGCTTCCGCAAATTACCACGCGTTATACAAAGCAAGAGGTACAATCGAGTTTTCAGAATGGGAATCCACTATGAACGATTTCTGTTAAGTTGATTTGTTCATGAATCTCATTTTTGCATGAACATTAAATCAAGATAAGGGATATATTTGGCATAACGAATGATTGCCATAACACTTTCTTCAATATTACTTTGAAAGTATATGCGCACATTTAATTTTCTCATGAGAAAACTTGGTTGTCCGTCGTTTTGAGAACTGCACCAAACAACCTAAAATAAAGTAAAATACTTTTATAATTTTCTAACCTTTACCTTATGTGAATAAAATTGCAGCCTTTAACATTTGAAATGGCAAACTAATGATGGGGGGGGGGGGGGCAAATATGGGGCAGATATATATATAGAATTTTGTCTCATAAACTGCAGAGAAATAAACATTAACATTTTTGTTTACATAAATAATATTTCTTACAGCATATTCTTTATTCCATTAAGTTAACATCATCAGATATTTCACTCTCCTACGTTATTCGGCTGAAGTGATTATTTGCCAAAGCGTTTTGTAATAACAGTACTTTCTAGCTAAATATATGTGCAACTATTTCTGATGGAGAATCATTATTAAATGTTTTCCCGATAAAGGTACGAAATCATTATTTTTCAGCAGTCAATGACAAAAATAAGAGTTTGTTAGTTCACTAGGATGCAGTTGTATTTTAGCTATGGTTAGTGTAGGTTATGTTTCAAAATTCACTAGGTTATATTGTATATAATTTCGTTCCTTTGTTGCACTGAGAAATCAAGAACAGAGAAAAGCATAAATAGGTGAAAAATACCAATTTATGAACAAAATTCTAGCTTTATCAAACGATATAGCTAAATTTATGATTAGATACTGCAGTTCAGCTTAGTGTATTAGATTAGAAATTTCACTGAACATGGCAGAAATTTATAAATTTCGGGTGACTCCCAGCAGGCTAAAATCATCTTTGTGAAGATATGTGTATAGAATCAACCAACGCCGATATCATCTACAGAAGATTTCACTGCGAAATTCATAGTTTTAGAAGACCAGAGTTGGACAACTTATGAAGAGATAAAGCAAAAATGTAAACTATTCAAATACTCCTTTAGCTTTAGGACAATATTCTCAAAGAAGAATAATTGCTGCTTCTTTACGACAAAGCAAGACGATTTATCACCTAACTGATGGGCAGCTATTCAATGATTAAAATTGAAAAACGTTCACTTACCCAGCCTACAGTACAGAGTGACATGAGCCACGTGATTATAATATTTTCTCTAAATTGAAACATATATTTCAGATAAGTGTTTTAAAAGGCAAACATCAGCTACTACAATTTTCAGAAAGGATAGTGACATAGTGTATTATTTCAAATGGAGCTTCATCAAAATAACCTTAAAATTTGTTTAGAACATCTTCTAACATACACTTGTATTGAATCATTATCTTACGGCTCTTTAAATATTTAAGATTTTATAGAGTAAATGTAATAGAAGCGTTTAACAATGTCTCACTATCTTCAGCAGCTAAAAGTCTGTCTGTGAATCCAAGAGAAACCTAGTTCAATTATTTGCACTGATATATTTGTAATGCTGAGAGCTTACCTATTTAATTGTTATGCTCTTAAATTCGTCGTGTATTAATTTTTGACACTCATTTTAAATAATGAGCAGCAAACAGTGTAAGAAAGGGTTTTTACGGAACTTGGATGTTTCATAGCCAACGGCAGGGTGACCTTTCCAACTACTTTTCTATGTTTGCATATGTGTATGCGTCGGAGGATGAAAATGTGGAAGTGATAGTTCCTAGAGGTGTTGATGAGAAGAAAGTAACATTTGAAATGAGAGAAAGTGGTGTGTCAGCAGTAAATGAGGAGGACTTCGTAAGCAAGTACCTTTCCCTAAAACTGGCCAAGCCAGGACTAACGAGTCTTAAATGAGTTCCATGTAAGACCATCGGTCGTTTCATCTACGAGTTGAAAAGTGTTAACTATGTATTTGTTGATTCTCATAAGTAACTTATAACTAGATTAACTGCATTCCTTTTATTTATTTAACACTGTTATCTCAGTTTATAAGCTAAAATGTGGTGGAATAGATTTAGAAATCAAATTTTTATTGATTCTATCTGGAGCTCTTGTATTTATTTTGATTATTTAACGAATTAGCGTAAAACTAAACAAATTAAGATAGTGAAAGTGAATAAATGCCCAAAATCAAATGCGTAGGCTTAGTTCAATGCGTTAGTGCAACTAGATATATTCTGCTGTTCACAAAATGAAACTTACGTCACGGAAATATACTGTTTTATTTTTACATTTAAGCTCCTTGTTAGTAAATGTTTTATCGATGGCAACTGAAGCATGCAGAGTTATAACAGTGTACCAAGAAGCTCTAAAACGTTCCACTCCTATGATCTGAGGAATTTATGTAAAAACAAGTGTTTGATAAAATGAAAGTGATAAAACAAAGTCAATCAAGCCCTAGCGATAGACGAAGCATGATGAGTTACAATAAGAACAAATACTATAGAGATGCTTCACTCTTATCATCTGACGAATTTACGTTAAAACAACTGTTACAAGCGATAAAATGGGGACGCTCACGGCTGCGATCGTTCAAATTCTAGGAATAAACAAGCTAAAAAGTTTGAGTAATCATTTTGGAATTTTAGGTATTAAATGATATTCTTATACATAATACTATGAACATCTGTAAATATATTACGCCATCAAATAAACGGACTTTAAAATCCTTGCGTTTTTAGAGAATTATGATTTTATAAAACATTCGTGCGGAGGCAACATTGTGTATAATGAATATGGATGTACTTAAGATTTCTTAGAACTCCTTAGCGGATATAAATAGTTTTATTATCTATGAAATCAAGTGAGAATAAACATCTTAAAAAGACTTTTTGAATGTAATTATTAGTGACGCTTCATATAAAACAGATTAAAACGACATTGGCAAAAATTGTATTTTCTAGTGCGCAAAGAAATGTGTAGAAACATACTGGTATATATTGAATTGTAACAAACACTAATGGTTTCTAGTATGATTTTTATTTTTGTAGATGCTGGTAGCATTTCTATCAAATAAAGCAATGTGAATATGATTATACAGGTGAAGAACACAGTTTACTTCATATAACTTATAAAATTAGCACATTGGATTTTACTTTCTAGGTGAAAAGCTTTGGTATTTTCCAAAATGCTCGTGCTTTGCAATAATTTGTACCTATCCTGAAGTATATTAGCTAAAACAACGTGTATATAATTATATTAACTAGAATAAGAGGAAAGTGATCGCTGCTAGATCGCATGTATCATGGAAAACACAGAATTTAGGCAAGACTTTTCAGTATTACTGTAATACTGAAAATCAGTAATACTGAAGTACTTAAAAGCAGGGTTAATTCTGTCACAACTAGTTTAATGTTGCAACCTTGAAAAGAGCCCGAAACGGCGTGTTTTATGCCTGAAACTGCTAATTAATGCATATCCCATAAATAATAGAAATTATTAGAATAAGCGACAACAATTAGTAAGCATTCCAGTACGTAACTCAGTGTTATGTCTCTCAATGTGATATTATCTCTCTGAGGTAGAAACGTAAACATATTTCAGGAACTCAGTAGCTAATCTCAACCTCTAAGGAAACTCGTAACTGCTCGAGACTCTCAGATTTATAGTTAATACTGCTTCATGACTGCTACCAGGTTAAAAAATAGAAAGAAAAAGCCTGTTTGTTTTAATGCGTTTTTGTACCTCAGCAATGGAGCTTGTGTAACCGCCTACTTTTTCTTTTCTTTTATTCAATACGTCATTAAAGTTTTTATAACTTTCCACCTTTCACGTTTTCACGTCCACGGGTTTTAAGGGAACCACCAGATAGCCATAGGTACTGTATACTTTCCCAATTCCTTCTTACCTACTTTGAAACGATAACGTGTATTTATTGATAATGATAGAATTTTTAAAGTAATGTAGGTCGCAGACTTACAGAAGTAATATTCCCGACTAACAAAGCACCTTCTAAATGAAATAAACAAAGTTTACATATAATTTGAATTTTGTATGGTTCATGTGCAGACTAGATAACTTTATGTAGCTTAGAAGACAACTGAAGTATGTGGCTATAAACTTCCTGCAGCACATTCAGGACAGAATTACACTTTATTTGTATGTAAACATTATCATGATATAGTTAAAAGATGATAGAATTCAAGAAAATATCAGAAAAGTCCACGAACATGTCGGCAATTGAAGTTAACAGCTTGTTACACCTGCTGCAAGAACGATACTGAATTAACAAAATCACATTTGTTTGCATCACTAACTGCAGTTCATTAGTTCATGACAAGTGGATTTAATCCACTAAATATGCTGTTTTTGCACCCAGTTTTGATACATTTAACAACTCTTATTTCAAATTTCCCACTTTTGTACGATGTTAGTCTAGCTAATATAAAACCATAATGTTACAAATTGTTAAATTTTTATTATAGGATCTATTAATGTACAAAAGGAAGCTATAATCACATTTAAAATTAGGATATTTATTCATATGTTTATGGAATAAGATTCTAACACAACCTTTGGATTTAAGAATACACACAGGTCCACTATCATTTTATTCAAAAGAACTTCCTTCTTCTTTCCCTGATTACCCTCCCCTTATGTAGGACTTACAAGCCCTAGGACTTACAAGCCAGTGCCTAGGTACTCAAAGGAACTGCCGAACGTTATTCTTGTAGTATTTTCAATATACCACAGTAGGTTCACAACTGTATATTTAAGTTATGTGTATGTTAGAGTTCCAAATATTCACATATTATGCCCAGTTTAAAAGCCATTTAACATACTTCGTTATACTGCTTGTTTCTTTAATTTATATTGTGTACAGGTACCAAATGGTAGTACTATATACTTAACAACTTCCATTTAACAACCTAATTGATATTTCTGACTTGAGTGTGTAGGGAGTTTTGAAATTTTGAATTGCGTTTTACAAATATCTTAACATATTTTATATTTTATATCAATATTTATATCTTGAAATATTAGCATTTATATTATACTATCCTCAGAGTAATAAGTACTGAACTTAATTAAACAAGGTCGTAACTATCGTAAAGTGTAAATTAACTAAAATTTAAAACTTCGTAAAGTTACATGGCACAAATTAGTTTTAGGGTGCTAACAAGGACTTTAGTTTAGACGGGAAATTCAAACGATTTAAAACTATAATTAGATGTCCATATTATGACAGCACATATTTAAACATTTTAGGAAGTTTAACTAGAATAAGTTCTCCAGAAATGCAGTCTAATACTGCATACTATAATAACTTAAACTATAAGCATATTCGAATGGACATTCTTATAGAAGCAAAAGTAAGGCACTTAAAATCTGCATCTTGTGGAAGAACAACTAGAATTCCCTTGTGACCAAACATCAGGCTATTGTTTAGATGACACAGCATACAAACTATTCTGGATATGGGATAATAAATCTTGTATTATAATTTAATTGAGTCTTAATAACATATGAGTGTAGATTGTAAACTGGCGTTTATAAGCAAATGACATTTCCGTCTACTAACATTAAAGAAATTGTTGTTTCCGGCGAACACTATGCAGCCATATCCGGAAGGATTGAACCATTTATATATCCTAGAAATAAAGAATGTGCTGAGCATTGGCATTTGGAAGAAATACCTAACATACTCCTTCTCTCCTTACCACAGGCTTGTGTCTTACGTGGCAATACAACAAGAATAACAAATTAAGTAATTGATTTGATTCCATTTTTTTGTGGTATTTGACGTTAGAATTATTTTCACCATCATCGAGCTTAAATTTCTAACCAAAAACAGCGGATAATTGTGGATACTTCCGCAAAGCCAAAATAAAAAAATCGATATATATATATTCAATTCGGATTTGAATGCGACCAAGCTTTGTTATACGTTAACATAGTCTTTACATATATATTATCTTACTTATATGTCAGCAATTTTCCATTATAAGAACTAAAGAAGCGTTCATTACACTGTATCATTAAAACATTCGCGTGATTTTTAACCAGCAATTCACATGTCTTTCACTTTTAATGCTAGCGTTTAAACGGAAACTTTTTAAAATTAAACAAACATTAGTGCCTCTTTAAATGTATTCTTATATATCCGCAGACGTAGATATTAAGTTACCTATTTTATATTTGAATCCACACAGTTTTGTATAACAATTCTTAAACTCAAGAACAATTCATAGTTACTTATAACATTTTTTCCTTTACTCCAGAAGAGTGGCATTTATTAACGTGCTCGTTTTTATTCATATTTTCACGTCATTTGTTTCAGTATCTGCTATATATTTCAATTATTTTGTTTTAATATATGAAATTTTATTACAGATGTGTAAAACCTTGAATGAATTGCAATTCATATTAAATACTAAAAGTCGTATTCAGTAAATGGATTAAATTATGTTTCAAATATCTTAAAACCTAACTTACACAAGAATCACCAAACATGATTTCAAATCTGTTTCTCGCTTTGTCGGAAGCCTGCAAAGGCATTTATTCTCCATTGTTGAACCTTTAATACAACTTCCGTACTTTCGGCACAGTTTTATTTGTGTGTATTAGATAGAAATACTGTTGAAATGCTGTTCTGTCTTTGAATTGACCCTGAGGAGTTCGTGTTCAAAAACCAAACGTGTTCGTGTTCAGTAACCAAACATGTAGAGTCTTGAAGAACATCCCATTGAACATAACATGTTGTAGAAGTTTCTTTTCTTTTAGATTACCAACTAGTTCACAGCAGCTAAGCTTTTCAGTCTTGCTTCCAGATTTGTTAAATTTATGATTATCCGCTTTCTGCATAAGGGGAAGAATTTCCAGATGGTCCACAACTTTCAAATGCTCTATATTGTGTGTATGTCGTTGGCTATTTGCATTTGGATGTAAGGGGTTAGACATTTTGAAAATAGGAGGCAAATAACAACTGCGAAATTACTGAGAGGGATATTTACATACTGTCCTTTAGGACATCTGTTCTATTAAGAGACAACTATTTTGTGCTGTTCTTTTTGTGACTATTAATTTTTCTGCAATAAAGAGACTGGAGACCTTGATTTAGTTGAGAAATTAAAGTATAAAAACATTACGTTTCTTCTAGGCTTGGAGTTGAGTAAAACACAATATCTGAAGGAATGGATGTTTGTCTTTTACTATTAAGCGGTCTTCGTAACCAGAAACTTCTCATCTTTTCTCGCAAGTTGTTTAACAAGGAAAGTTCACGACCTTTGATTGTGCAAACAAAGAACAACAAAATGAGTTGTTTTCAAGTAGCGCAAAGCGTGATGCTGGAAGCAGCAACTGTTGCACACAGCAACAAACAACTTCACGTCATCAAGAGAAAGTCAAATGCTAAGTGTATGTGAGGCTGGTTATTGCCACTTGGAATATGGTCGCCCTGTTGCAAGTCTTCCGGCTTTCAGTCCTGACGCCCGTCTAACCTGTCTACACGAATCCTCCTACCGAAAATATGTTTCCTACCTGTAATATCCGTTTCTCCCTCTACGCAGGAAAAGAATATGCAATGAAAGGCCCTGGAAATTTGAGTTTCTCCGTGTCCAAGTCGCGGCGTTACATAAAGAGGCATACATGTTTCGCTAAGCTAGTTTATTTCTTGATTCGGATGTAAACACAAGGAACTTCAACCATTACCCCAACCAGAAACTTTGGCTCTCCCTTCAAGCACTTGTAAAATATCCTCCTATGCGGAGACAGTGTTGTTCAGAAATGGACATTTTAAAGAACTGCGTAAATCCGCTTAGAACGTATATCTTCTTCTAAAGTGAAAATGGGTATAACAACAACAATTAATTAAATTATTGTTACAATTTAATGTAGTTACCACTCCCCCTCCCCACGAAAAACTTCACTAAGCTTCAAAGTAGATTTAGGACGTAAATGCCTTGAGTAAAACACATCTTTCTGTTTAGATCTTTTAAAAATGTGTCAGATAGAACATAAGTTTTATCAGGATGTTTTAATTCAATTCAAGATATCCTTATGAATTAAGTATTATCAGCTGAATTTTCTTATTTTATTAAAGAAGACAACAAACTATCAGTGTCAATTGTCAGTTTATTGTTATCGCCTTATGCGATTTTAATTACAATTGAGCTTTATCAAAAAGGATTCACCTGAATTTTATTGACAAATGGAGCATTGAGGTGGTGCCATTTTCTGTGATTGCTGTATTTTACTCAGAGTCCGAGTTGAGAAATAAGGATAGATTATACTTTTCATTGATAGTTTTTTAGACAAAATATTTGTTATTTTCGTAGGACCGATGTAATACTATATTCTGCAATTCACGTTTACATCTTTCAGTCACTAGAGCTGTTTCCCTGGTTGTTTAAGATCTTTACATGTCGTTGTATGTTAATGTCAAATCGAAGTTCTTTTTTGATACTTAAAACAATGAATTTATGATATAAACCATTTTATAATTACGGTTCTGCACAGCCAAAACGACAAGGAAACTGAAGTAATCTGTTTTTCAAGGAAGAATAGACATCTGACGTAATCAATCGGGTGTCTACTTTCGGGACTATCTACTGCAAAACAATTTCAGATTTATCAAGTGAATTAAAAACATTCATTTTCAATCGATCATATATTATGTGGCTCATCGTTCAAGAAATAATAAACACTATCAATCTGTACTGCAGAATGATGGGCAGTCTTATCACACAGAAAAAAAGATTCCGAACTTTAGAAGACGAAAGAATCAAAGATAAGCAAAAGCTATTGATTGAACTCCAAAGCAGTTATATAAATTTACGTGTAATTTCAATGGGAGCTATTCAATATGGGTATATGCTGGAAGGAAATTCAGCGCCATAAATATATGTAGTAATAGAGTTTAATAAGTATAAAAATACTTATTAATGTATCAAGAATATATGTAATGAAAACCACTAGGATGTTGGTACCAAACTCAGGATTATAAATAAAAGTTATGTATATACTCTTAAAAGATATATTATTCAAGAAACAAACTTTTTGGGAATAGCTAATATTTAACATTCCAGTTATCTTCATCGGCCTCGAAACGATATTAAAATTTCAATGAACTTCGTTTCTAGGAAGCGGCCTCTGAAGGCTCAGTATGGAATAAATAAGGTTAATTCATTTTAAAAAATGCATTTCTAGCAAAATTCTTCCTGAATTTGTTGTAAAAGTTAAACAAGCTGTTCAAATATAATTATGTGAATAGTAATAAGTATATCTTTTCTGAATACTGAGAAAAATGATAATGGAACAATATTTATAGTTGGCTTCTATATTCGCGATAAACATAGATTTGCTTAGAACATTATATTAAAAGGGAACGGTACACTTCTTGAATACAGGAATACACAGCTAGAAGCTTAACACACACTTCTGCTGCTGCAAAAAGTACGCTATAGGATTACATCACTGAATTTACAACTTAGAGCATGTATCATATTATTTGCTGTGACTTCAATATAACTTCTGATTAAATAATATTTTGAATTCACAAAAGTGTTCTTTATGCCATAATGCGTTTGTACATTCCTGGTGGTCTGCTAGGTTATTCATCAGTCTGCAGCATATACCCAGGAAATAGACAATAAAAATCTAGACCCTAAAAATTATTCAATTGTCTATTACAATTGACAAGAAATTTAAATGTATTTAAAAAATGCTAGAAATGTAAACACATTTGCCTAAATATCTAAGTGAAGGAGAAAATTAATGTTAACCAGACATTAATATTATCGAAGTGGCTACGGTCAGGAGAAATGATGACAGATCTAATTCATATAAATCTACGTTGGGATAGGAAGTGGGTTCGAATGGGTAAATTATTTGTAGCAAACAAGAGTAATAATTTTCAGGTTGGAGCGAAGTATTTCAGTTTCCAGCTTTATTATATGTTTCTATAATACCTTTAATGTTGACCTAAAAATTTAAAGCATTGTTTTAAGCAAATGAAGATCATGTTTCCATACATTTCTTTTGAAACAGGTACATTGCGTAAACGACGTTGAAAGTGTATGTATTTAAATAATGTTTTGTACAGGACAACCCCTAACAATCCTGTAGATGTCCTCCTGAGTTTTTGGAACCTCAACTTGGTTGAAATCAAAGAATTTTAATGAATTATATGATAAATACTTCATTCATTAGTCCTTAGTTTACTAGTGTGTAACCAAGTTGTGATTGAACCTGTTTTACTAAGTCTGATTATTATAAATTATGTAAATAAATTACTGTTTTTGAATAAGCAAGTGGTCAAAGATATCAATACTTTTTAGAAAATGCGAGGTAGCTTGAAAATAATTTTTGCACTGGCTAAGTCAATCTTAGCGAAAAAGTTTCATACGCAGTAACTAATTTATATAAACTAATATAAGGGGGATTTGTGGTCAAATGCTCAGAAAGAAATAGCTTGAAAATGGCACGAGTTTAACATAAATTTTGACCTTTAGTTTTCTTCTGCTTATAGTGTTCTTCCTCTTTGACTAACTGAATTATCACACTACTTAATTTACAGATTTTGGGAACTACACTTGTAAAGAATTTAAAAATAAGCTTGCAATATTTTCATAGTTATTTAAGAGGAACTTGCTGCTAACATACATAAAAAGATTAAATCAACCGCACGTCACTTATATCACACACTGGAAGGCCTAGATTAAATGTGTCGACACATAGGTTTAAATGTTATTGGTTGATCTACTGACATGCTTTACTAATACAATAGATTTGTGTCAGAGCCATGTCGTTTTACTTTCTGTGCTGCAGGTTTACCGCAAATTATAATGGGCTGTAAACTAGCAACTAGAGCGCGAAAGTACGAAAGAAAAAAGAAATAAAGAAAACTAATGTGGACTGATTATATCCGCTAGAGTATAACAACTGTGAGAAAAATTCGTCAGTGCTGGCATGCAATAAAGAATAATATAAAGGATAACAAGCAACTACACACAAAGGAAAATGTTAATCTTAAGATCAGTTAATAGATATTTACAAATATAACGACGAAAAGCGTTGCTATCTTAAAAAGGAAGATGCTGTATCAAATCATAAATAAAGTGAACAGCCAACAAGGGGCACATTTGAAAAGTATGACAGGAACATAATGAAAAGAAAAACCGAAGGAAGGGGGAGGGGGCAAATATTGTATTAAATTTAAGTTGTTAATTTTTTGAAGTATAACAAGTATAACTAAGTATAACACGCTTCTGTGATTCGTTGCATTACTCAATAGCATCTTACAAAATGTGAGAATACAATAGAAGCTGATAATGAAAATGATGAATTTGATGCAGGTAGTGATTTGCCAGAAGGAATTGAGGACGATGATGACCAAGATGGTGCTGGTGAAGGGGATATGAAAGGCGTTGTTGCTCAATATCCAGTTGCAGGCGCAGCCGCAGCCGCAGACAAAGATCTCTCCGCATAAGCCAAGAAAAGCAAAAGTGATGCAAAAAATAGCAAAGGAAAGAAGGAGAAGAAAAATAATTTTTTATCACCACCGATCAGGCACTGGATAATTCACTTTCAGAGCAACTTGACTAAGAAATCTGTTGCCTCTAAGTGAAACAAAGGACTCAGTAGAAACGTCCATATGGATTGTTATTTTCTAGAACATCTTGGAACTATTCCAGTTTTTGTTGGACATGCGTTAATACGTAGTGGTTAATGAAAGTATTAAACTGTTTACATTAATCTGGATGGCATTTATCAGTACGTTTTTATCAGTGCAACAGAGAAGTTGCTAACATATTGAAGGCGTTATATAGGAGCTCAGCTATACAGAAGAAGCTTGACTGACAATGAATTACTAAACCAAACATTGTACATGCTGGTAATCACTATGGAGTAGTGTAATAAAGATACGATTTTTTAATGCTTGCGATGAAAATACTGGTGACAATCCTGTACGATACATACTGTGTTAGTGTTGAAATCACCAAATTCATACGATGCATTTCCACGATACGAATCACAAATAAACACAAATCACATTATATTTTCTTTGATAAAGCTGCATCCTGTAATTTTCTCACTGGTTTTGTTACACTTCACATCTGGAGATACATAACCACTACAGTTTTTAATATTTATTTTTCAAAAATCCAAGAAACCCATTTTGTATACCATTTGCCTTATGAACGCAAATGGTATTTCCTTAAAAACAAATGAGAATTGTTAAATACACATGTACTTACCGAGCTCCAGGCAGGCGAACGCACAAAACACGCTCAGAACAACTTGGGTGCACCACGCCATTTCTCACGCGTGGACACTTAATAATAGCGGAGTTGCTCGCGCCTACTGTTGCCTTTTATATGCGGCCTACATCCTCCACGGATTCTTGCCGGGATTCTGTTTTCTTAGGCCGGCAAAAGGGGACAACCCCTCTCCATTCTTGATCGGCCATTGGCGGAGAAACTCTTGGAGACGATGACGTTGCCGGTATCCATCATGGCTGCATGCGCACGCGCTGACCTCTCCATCCCCAATTTCCCCTACCCACCCACCTTCCTTGTACGTTGTTTATAAGAGTATTCCGTCGTCGGTATCCGCTGTGACATTGAACAAATTTTGTAACGGTGAAAAGCGAGAGTGAATGAGCAGCATTTTTGGTTTTCTTTTGTTCTAATGTGACTCTTCCTCAATTCATGCCCAATTAACGTTCTTAAGGTTTGTTGTAATATGTGATCCGTGACACAGAGCTTGAAATAATTTGACAGCTCATAAACCTCAGCATTCACTTTTCCTTTCATTAGTGAAAACAACTCAGGAACTGGCTACCGGATCAAGGCTTTTCCGGTTCGCCGAATCTCACTATCTTCCTCTTTAACACATTTTTTGGTATCTCATATTCAAGTTCCAAAATATTTTGTTGGTTCCAAAAGTTGGGACCACACAGGTCGTTGTCTATGTACAATGGAAGCTACACTGATTTTATTTCATTTTTATATAGTTGCCTTTAACTAATGGAGTCACATCGCCAACTTTGACTTAGATCAGGGGCGGGCACAATAGTGTCTGCTCCGAATGCACTGTACAGGCAACCCGCATAACATTCTTGCTGGCTGGAGGAGTGGCACCTCTTCGTTTCTTAAGCTGTTGGCAGTGGCGGATTGATACAGTTAAGGATCAGTGCGTTTGTTTCAAACAGAAAAAAGGCATTCATACTTTTACTATGTGAAATCGGAGTTACACACCTTATCATCATCCAAACATATGAGAAGACGTTCAGACTCTGGCGTAATATCTGTAACAGTAATATGCAGCTGCGCCGAGAGATGGTCACCTAAAACGCGAGATCTGAGTTTTGGCTTTGCAGTGTTCATCAGAGAGAAAAAAAAAAGTTCACAGACATACATGGAGCAAAATATTGCTGTAACAGTGTAACAGGAGTACATTCTCTCAAACCAACTTACGAATATTACCTTGCACAATTCTTTGAACACATCTGTGCTAACTAAATCTCTGCACCTACATTTTCTCACTAGGTCTGTTTGTGGATCTAGGAGTTCACATTGCAAGTTAACTCTTACATTGACTACATCTACAGTAAAAGGGTTAACAAACTTTGGAATTTCATTCTCAAGATTCCTGAAATCATGGAATCTATGTGAAGTAAACACAGATTTTAACTCTTCAAGAATGGT
The DNA here is from genome assembly GCA_030765045.1 of Tenodera sinensis. Taxonomy (NCBI): domain Eukaryota; kingdom Metazoa; phylum Arthropoda; class Insecta; order Mantodea; family Mantidae; genus Tenodera; species Tenodera sinensis. Next base: position 316,405,030 of record CM060964.1, read on the forward strand.
ACTGCAACTAATTAGTTGGACCTCTGGCACAGTACCAAGTGATTCTATACATTTGAAATACGTATTTCATAATTTGATTTGTTGGTTAAGAGAGTTGACACATGTCAAAGTATGTTTCTTATGTTTAGATTCTAAACCTTCTAGAACTTTGGCACGATCTAAATCTGTAATAATAACAAAGAAATAATAATAATAATAATAATAATAATAATAATAATAATAATAATAATAATAATAATAATAATAATAATAATAATAATAATAACAATAATAATAACAATAATAACAATAATAACAATAATAATAATAACAACAACAATAATAATAATAATAATAATAATACTAATAATAATAATAATAATTATAATAATAATAATAATAATAATAATAATAATAATAATAATAATAATAATAATAATAATAATAATAATAATAATAATAATAATAATAATAATAATAATAATAATAATAATAATAATAATAATAATAATAATAATAATAATAATAATAACAACAACAACGACGACGACAAAAATGTATAAAACATGTATAGAAATGTAGTTCAGTAAACGCTTACTAGTTTTTTTGTAGTATGCGGCGTGATATCTACAATAAAGCCCTTCAAAGTTGGTTCGAAGAAAACCATGTAATATCTAGTTACAAAATGAGGTAGACATAATTCCTCCACTAATACCGGTTGCGAAACGATTTTTGGACTCCTGAAATCAACTAAGGAAAGGGGTGCGTACCGTTGTGTTGCATAATTGCACGGTGAAACATTCATGATTCACAGCGATTCACGAATCCGCTTTTGTCCACCTCTGACTTGGAGAAATTCAGTTGTTTGTAAACTTTGGGTTAAATTAGCTCTGATTTGATGCTATAAATATTGAAATATACCTGCATTCGTTGGCTCTACCATTGATACTAGCGTATGCGTTATTACTTTGAATGCATTATTAATACGATTTTACTTTCTCTACTACGTATAGTAAACTAGAGGAAGTACTGAATTCCACTCATATTATGACAAATGAAATGTATATCTTGAGTTTTCTGGCTATAGCCACTATTGTCGCATGTACTCTGGATGACTTTTGCATAACAGTAAGAGATAGACCAAATCTTACTATACAGAAATGTAGATCTTCCTAAAATACACAATTTATGTCTCGATATATATTTTTTTTTGTAGAGTGAGCCATTTCGGAGATATGCCTTGTTATGTGTGAGTTTTGGAGAACTTATACTTCTGTCAAATGGAACATCGTTATTCATGTTTTTATATGTTAACCGTGCAAAGAGAACGGAATTTGAAAGTTCTAAAAGATTTGACTATCGTTCAAAGCCTACTGTATTCCCATATTCTCCTTGTACCTACAAGAAAATAAGCAATAAGATAATTTCTGCAAATGTTTATCTCAACTAACATGAAGAAGATATAGGAATAAGAGTTTGTAAGTAAGAGTAGAGAAAGTCACATAAGATTTTTTCTAATGAGCTTACCTCAGATTCCCGAGTTCTGAGAACACCTATAACTAATAGCATGCCTTAGTAACTAGTAGTTTAGGAGGCTTTGACTCAATTGTTTGGTGGTTGATTCGCTGACTCAAATCGGGTTGTTTGAATGTAATAATATGGAGTTAATGGAGATTTAGTATGTATTGCATGAAGAATTTGAAGTCAGAACATGAGTTTTGAAGACACATTAAAGAGGCATGGGAAATTGGCTACATGTCATTGATTCTTGAAATATCTAGAACAAAATATGAAATATTGATTCACCTTTAATTACAGTTAATTAGTTTTCAATAGTGTTTGAAAAACACAAGTTAGTCTGTTCTAAATGTGGTATTCAACGTAGGTAATGTGTTATTGCTGATTATTAAAATGCTTAAATTAAGGCCGCAGGTTTGTTTTACTTCCCGCCCTGGTGTACGTTGCATTGTATTATACCATCCAAATTTATGTTGGTATATGGATATCTCCTCGGAAACGAATTCTTGTACTGAAATCTTACATTTTCCTGAGTGTAAATGTCATCTGTAAGAAGTGAAAAACACAATCGTGCAACAATAATTATATACTTGTTTAATCCAAACAACCATTTACGAGTATGATATTACCGTAAGAGAATTCGACCCTGACGAGCAAAGCCAGAGCTTGAAAGGAAATTCAACTTTTGAACAGAGACTTAGGAGAAAGGGAAAATTCTCATATGGATACCTGAAACTGAATGTAAAGAAGTTCTGGCTGTGTCGTTGTGAACATAAATGCGTGCATTGAGTGAGAAGCAGTTGGCAGGTTGTTTGCTGCTGGAGATGGCACAGGTCCGCGGACAGAGTGCATGAGATAGCAGAGAAACTTGGCAACTAAAAGTTCAAGGATGGTCCGGTGTTGCAAACGCAATCAGTAACTTTGATGCTAGAACCTAATAACAGAAAACGGTGAGGAAGGCGTTGTTATTGTAGGATTGTGATGACAACACTATCTGACCGCAAGAAATTTGGGCGTTGATGGGATCTAAGATGATGGCGAAATATAATTCCCTGGCATTCTTAGCCAATATGCCAAATATGATGGTTATCGCATAACGGTTGTATACACAGGTCACATGTTTACGTACATCACGACATATTCAATCTTTGCACAAACATCTGATGTGTAATAAGCTATGTTTTCAATTGTTTATAATATGGTTTTCTACAATATTTTTATACAAATCTTATTTTTTAACTTCCTTCTACCATGGACACGATTTGGATAGCGACGTTATGAGAGTTAAGCTCAAGAAATCAAGAGTAGCACTGCCTTAAGATTCTAACATTGCAGAAAAGTTATCAAACTGGGCGCCTTCCTTCAAGGGATATGATATTGATTCCTGGGTTTGAGTCATACATACCCATAGTGTTATATGGAGTCATTTAGGAGTACTTTAAACTGTGAAAGCTAAAATTTTAACTTCATTTGAAATAAGCCAGTACCTCAAACCTGAATTCTCCGAAATTTAGTATTCTTTGTTGTTTAGATATACATGTTGTATTAAATTTTGTGCTTAAAATATGAATATAATAATAATGATAATGATAATGATAATGATAATGATAATGATAATAATAATAATAGTAATAATAATAATAATAATAATAATAATAATAATAATAATAATAATAATAATAATAATAATAATAATAATAATAATAATAATAATAATAATAATAATAATAATAATAATAATAATAATAATAATAATAATAATAATAATAATAATAATAATAATTTATTACGAATATACATATTTAGTGTTTTATGGGATAAGGTATACTTAAAACAAAAATAACTAGACATAATTCTCCCATAAAAATGTAATCACATATGGTCCAGAGACTTGGCATTTGAAATCAAGAACACTAACTAAACTAAACTCTACAGAAATGGATTTTTGGCGACGATCTGCAAAAATCTCAAGCAGAGACAAAATCAGAAATACAGTTATAAGGGAAAAATAAAAGTAAAACGTTCAGTGGTAGAAGAAATTAAAACAGAACAATTAAGTTGGTCTGGACACGTCAAAAGGACGGATGAGAACAGGGACGTAGGAAGAGGGGAAGCCCTAAATTAACATGGAAACAAGGAACAGCACTAATCATGAAAGAAAGGAGATTAGAAGACCTGGGAAGACAGAGAAGAGTGGAGAAAAATTATATGTAGCTCCTAAATGAGTACAGGAAGATGTCACAGACATTGTAAACCTGGAATACAATTTATTATTATTATCATCATCATCATCATCGTCGTCGTCGTCATCATCATCATCGTCATCATCATTATCATCATCATTATTATTGTTATAGCAATGTTAATTTAAATATACTGTTGTTCTTATAGAGCTGATGAATTTTAATATCCAAAAAGGTTTCAATAGTGAAGAAAGAAGAAAGAGAACACATCGGCATAAGTAACAATAGGAATATTATGATGATAATGTAATTGATAGATTATTGTATGCAGAGTAAATGGAAACAAATTGAAGTTCCTAAACAATTTATGTTTGAACATAGCAAAGCAGGCAAAATTAAATATTTTTTCATTTATGAGTTATGGCTAATCTGTAGAACGTAAAGTGTTATAGGCAAAGGAGAAATATCAGTCCGGTTGACTATGAAAATCTTTCCAGCCAAGATGATGTAAACCATTCTATTCCCGATTGGGCTGAGGATTGCTTTCCTTTTAACTAGGATCATTCCCTAGCCTTCCCAGAATCTGGAAGTATGAACGTGGACGTGAATGTGAGTGTTTCATAACAAAAGTTAATTTAAACAACTTTTACACATTTCTTCAGTCAATGAGTTAAAATGTCATCAGTTGTTTCTTCTAAGCCCCAGATATGATCATGGAAGTTACTGTGGGCTGTACAGATGAACCAGTTAAAATGCTGTAGAAATGTCTTCTACTTATGACTGAAACTTCCTTGTTCCAGTAGTTTAAATTTTTTTGCAGTATCTCCATTGATTCGCTTAATGGCTCCTATGGAAATTTATTGCTTCCTAATGAAAAGGTATACAGACTGTAAATCTTGCGCTTGAATTTTGAAACAAAGGCCCTAAGATAATATAAGTTTCAGGAAGAACCAAAATTGGGGGCATAGCGTGAATAACACTGTACCCCAGGACGATGGTGCAGCAAGAGGTTAGCTACCGTCAACATTACTTCTGTGTTATTGTGTGTGTGTGTGTGTGTGTGTGTGTGTGTGTGTGTGTGTGTGTGTGTGTGTGTGTGTGTGTGTGTGTGTGTGTGTAAATAGAACAATATTTTCTTCTTCTTCTTCTGCAGAATGAATTTGATTAATAATTGTTTTTATTGTGTGTGTGTCTGTATGTATGTGTGTGTGTGTGTGTGTGTGTGTGTGTGTGTGTGTGTGTGTGTGTGTGTAAATAGAACAATATTTTCTTCTTCTTCTTCTGCAGAATGAATTTGATTAATAATTGTTTTTATTGTGTGTGTGTCTGTATGTATGTGTGTGTGTGTGTGTGTGTGTGTGTGTGTGTGTGTGTGTGTGTAAATAGAACAATATTTTCTTCTTCTTCTTCTGCAGAATGAATTTGATTAATAATTGTTTTTATTGTGTGTGTGTCTGTATGTATGTGTGTGTGTGTGTGTGTGTGTGTGTGTGTGTGTGTGTGTGTGTGTGTGTGTGTGTGTAAATAGAACAATATTTTCTTCTTCTTCTTCTGCAGAATGAATTTGATTAATAATTGTTTTTATTGTGTGTGTGTCTGTATGTGTGTGTGTGTGTGTGTGTGTGTGTGTGTGTGTGTGTGTGTGTGTGTGTGTGTGTGTGTGTGTGTGTGTATACGATTATTCATATCTATTCAGATTTTGTTCTGTGGCAGGTAAACCTACTCTCATGAGCTCTTATTTCTTATTTTTTTCCCTATTCCTTATAAACTTCATCTCTACAATTTCAATTTTCCTTCTATCTGCCAAATTGAACGTACGATTCTCTCATACATTAAGGCTGAAAATGTGTTATCACTGTTTGTGTAAAGTGTTGTAATTCTTAAGAAGTACCAAAATATGATTTTCGAGGATGTTTTTTACGGTTTACGAGTATTTTCTCTACTACGTACTTACAGTACGCAGAGAACTAATTTCATTCCACCTAAAAATGTGATAAGACTTCACAAGAAATACACATTTTAAGGCCCATTGATGGCCCCCTCCCGAAAAATTAATAAAGCTCGGCGTGCGCACGTATATCTTTGAGCATATTGAGTCAAAAACGAAAATTTGGATTAATATAAAATTTAATACTATAGTAAAGACAAACATGCTAGAGAAACGCTTTCATACTACCATCTGCATGTAAAAATATTTGTCACTTTAATTTCCTAAAAAACAATTGTAGCGATTTTTATTAAATCATCACAATTTAATATATTTTTATGCATATACCCGGAATTTTCTGTGAATAACCTGTGAAATTCTCTTCATTCTGCTTGAATTCTGTGCAATTTTGTAAAACTGAAATCAAATTGCATGTATATACAAAATGCTAGAGTGTGAAATGGTTGGAAAGGGTGTATGGCACGTTGGCAGGGAACAGAATGCTATGTGGTGTTGAACTATATGGAATAAATTATGAAATGGAAAATGTTAGATCCTGTATGCAGAAGGTTCTGCAAGAAGGTGCCAGAATTGCCAGTTGTAGCAATTAAAGTAATTGCACAAATTGAAATTAGAGAAATAGCAAGAAAAGGACTGATTGTGATGCAAAGAGCTCTGAAGTATTGGTGCAAGATCTTGAATTTATTAACAAAGTCAGGAAATGAGCTTACCAGACATAAGTTGGGCAAGATATCTAAGGATCGATTTAAAAAATAATGGCTTTGGAAGTGTATGGAGAAAGAGAGAAACCAGCATTAGAGGTTTCTGCAGGGGTAGAAGGAAAATATATGCAGATACAAACATTATTTAGTGAATCAACAGAAAGGAGGTCACTAGTGTTTTATCCCGTAGTGAAGAACACCTGGGAAAGAGAAAGGTATATAGACAACCAAGCTAAGAAGGAGAGGGGTTTGCGTGATGACTGGGGTGTGGAGTTTAAAAGGACAAACAAGTGGATACACACAACACTAATGATCATTATGCAGAGGAAGAGAGAATTTTGAGCATGTAGTGTTCGAATGTAAAAAAGTCTGCTATGTTGCACTCACATGACTTCCTCTTCTCTTGTACTAACCATTCTTAAAAACCCTTATTCCTTTATCTTCTTCGTGTTAGTTGAGATAAACATTCAGAAATTATCTTATTGTTTATTTTCTTGTAGGTACAAGGGGAATATGGTAATACAGTAGGCTTTGAGCGATAGTCAAATCTTTTAAAGCTTTGAGATTCCGTTCTCTTTGCATGGTTAAGATATAAACAAAATGAATCAGGATCTTCCATCTGACCAAAGTTTAAATTTTTCAAAACTCACATAAATAACAAGGAATATCTCCGAAATGGTTGACTCTACAACAAATTATTTGGACATAAATTGTGGGTTGCAAGATCTACATTTTATATAGTAAGATTTGGTCTACCTCTTACGGTTTATCAGTTATGTAAAAGTCCTCCAGAGTAAACAGGACAACATAGGATATAGCCAGAAAATTCAAAATGTACATTTCGTTTGCCTTAAAGATATCTCAAACACGTAACATTTTAATCAAAATTGTTAGAGCCATTTTCGAGAAAATCGAAATTGTTGACAATTTTTTCATATAAAGGGTAGTTTAGAGTGGAGGAATTTTCTTCAAAATCTTCGTGTTGTATCGTTATAAGACATTAAACTAAAGTACTAACTTTGGTTTCTAGCCGACTTTTCGTTTTTGAGTTATGCTGCCTACAGACTGACACACACACACACACTCACACACACACACACACACACACACACACACACACACATGCACACACACACACACACACACACACCTACCTTCTTCTAAAAATAGACTGGATTTGGATTCAGGAGGGCTCAAAACATATTTCCGGTGAAATCTCGACATCGAATTTTTGGGTGGAATACAACACTTCCTCTACTTGCATACGTAATAGTGACAGTAAAAAATGGAGAACTGAAAGATTAGGTGAAAATGGCTTAAAATAAAAACAACTGCTTTAAGGCTTATTCTTGAAGAAAAACATTACAACATAGGTCAATACATACTCAAAGTGAAAAAATAAATGGAAGTGGTCTATAAAAGGTATAATAATTAAATATGTATGTATGTATATGAATTTGTGTATGTATGCAGGAAATATATGCATAATCTTTGTGGGAGACCGTATTACAGATGACTATCTGGATAAACGGCCAGAACCAGTCGCAGTGGCAGTTTAATAATTTGTAAATAGGAATAAACAAATAAAAATAAGTGAAATGATAGGAGGTGATAAAAACATATTTGTTCAGAGTTTATTATGTGCATATTTATAGTTACCCAAATACGTCAGCTTGAAACTTTGCTAGTTTTTTTTTCTTTCCATCTTACCAAGAGATATGTGAATGTTGTTTGCAATAAAACTGTACGTGACTTATAGCTTGGTTCAAAATAATTTCTAGGTAAAATGTGTATCGTGTAAAATGAATGTGGGTACAAGAATCACTTTTACCTGAATATTATAATAGGTACATAACGCACGTATGAGAATTTATTATGCATAAAGAAAGTCGTATGAATATTCACAACAGATGTTTTGTATTTTGTATTTCAGTATTTTAATTTCCTCGCTCATTTTGATACTTATTTTAAATCTGTATTGAAATTTTAACACCCATTTAATTCTTTATTTTTGAATTACAGCTATCTTCATTTTGTTGGTTTTCTTTTATGTTTGTAATTTTGTTTACCCAGAAATCTAGAAAATCATTTTTTAAAAAATAAAAAAAGTCCCATTTCTTACAGAAAAGTGTAATTTTTCCTTAAAATCACAGTTTTATTTCTATTTAGTGCAACTTACCTTGGTACGCTTAAACTTCTACGTATTTTCTTCTGAGATAATGGTTCTTAAATCTCATAATTTTAACATGCTCAGGATGGGGACAATTTGATACTGAAGATAATCCTTATTTATGATATGATGTATTATGATTTTATGATGTTTGTTCATGGTATTTTACATTTGATATTTTCAAATCTTAATAGTTGCATTTTCTTATTAATCACGAGTAGTCAATAGAAATACGTTCTCCATTAGGAACTATCTGTTTAAAATAGTTGTCTAATGGTTTTATCATTGTAAATTTTAAAGAATCCAGAGGCAATAATTTGCCGATGCCGGTTTAATTCGAGTGTTATTTCTTTCCACTACCTAGCTCAAAAGATCTCATTCATGAACTGATTTTAGTTATGAAAGTTTGTAAATTTGGCACACCGTGCGTTTTTGTGTGATATTTACAAAAGAAAATAAACGAAGTTAGAAGTAGTTTATTGAACATAACATGCAATACAATTTTCACTTATTTAACAATTTGATTGTTATTGTACTGTTCAAGATGTTACTATATGTCACTTGAGTTTGGAGGTACTGCGGAAACATCAAAATCAATGTTGTAATATTCAGGTGAGATACAGTACTCGTCTCTGCCTTTTTACAATGAAAAATACTATTTACGATCTTCATCTTTTCTTCAACGTAATCTTCTACATCTCCTTCACCATAGGCAGCAGTCTCCAACTTCAAATCATCTGCCGATTCCTGTATGTAATGTGGGATAAGATTTTCCTCTTTTGCAGTTCATGTTATTTAAATTTTAATTCAAGAATCCCATATGCTAGAATAGCTTTAACATGGCGACCACACAGAAGTTTGTTTATTTACGAGTATTTCCACGGCAACGGCTCTAGTAACGCAGCTTTTATATTCGTATTGCATCTCCTACACGTCAAACTACAGACACATTGACATACTTTAGAGGTAGGTAATGGAAAAAATTATATATACTGATTTTATAGAAAGCCTCTTTTTTAATTTGCGGTTTTTAGAATGAGCCGCTAGGCTGAAAATTCCCGTGGATTCAAAAAAATGTTAGACTAAATTCAGCGAGTTCACAAGTAGCTATAGAGGCCCGTGAACATTGATTATGTCAATGGTAATGTGCAGTATAGCATTAAAACACATTATATAGGCACAAAAAACAAAGGAGGGCTAATTGAGGAACAAAATGAAATATTCCCTGTAGTTATAAGACTAACATAATGTAGATTTACAAATACAAATTGAGCTTTGTTTTAAACTTTCACTAGGCTTTTCCATGCTCATCGCATTACTTAGTTATATAATTAGCAATGAAAGGCATATTTTGTCAGTTGTTCAGTACATATAGCTTTAAGTAGCTTTTTAGTAGGCATCAAATGTAATTGGCAATGATTTGTCACTAAAACAGCTGGAAACTACTTACAAAGCTACATAATCATTCAAGGATAATTTATCATTCAGATAATCTTATACAAAATAAAATGATTTTGAGGATAACTACTCTTTAGCAGCAGTTTTAAAAGCATTGAAATTTTCAGTTTTTCCCTTAAGATAATTAGAAAAATCATTAAATATTTCTATGGTTTCATAGCGTACAGCTTTCTGGAAGCAAGAAAGTCTTGCACTGGTATGACCTGTTGCCCTTTTGTGTAGAGTTTGTTATAAATATAGATCGATTGCATATAAAGTATTTTAAAAAAAAAGTGGTCAGTTCCTATGCTTGTTGCGCAAATAATTACTCTTACAATCTCATTACTGAAACGTCTTATTCTTAAGATCAATTTCTTTTAATCAACATTTTGATTTTTTGGGAAATTGCAATGTTGCTGTTATTCCTAAGCAAAACTACGTAACTAGAGTGAAAGTGTCTCACCCCAAGGGAATTCCTCAAACTGAAACGTTTGGAACATTTTAAGACAATGAAGTAAGACGCATTCTGAGATGTTTTAAACTTGTTGCCACAGAAGGAGAAGAGATAGTTTCAAAGAAGTTGTACTGAAGTATCCTCTCAGGTGTGTTGCCACATGCTGTGCGGTTCGCATGAATGTTGGAGATGATCGCCAGACTTCGTGGTATCAGTGGGGAATGTCCAGATTCTCTGCCAGATCGGTCAAGGTACGCCGGGGTCACTCCACCCGGTTCTAGAGGCTCCTCCTAGGTGACCTCTCTGGTACTACCATTTCCTGTCTCCAGCCTTTACACGACAAGGTGAGTGACCAATCTCAGGTCCTCTCACACTGCATAAGCTATAAGGGGAAAACAAAACGTTTGAAGGTTGTTATTGCTTTCCAAACAGATAAGGATTTTAATGCACTAAAATTCATTTTGCAACAATGCAAGAACTTTGGTTGAAACTACCAGGTATCTAAAAGAAGAAACAGTAATGAACTGTAGGTTAAAACAAATATATCATGTATCTCCAGGGTATATTATACTGCATATATTTAAACGGCATACTCAAAGAATGGAAAATAGTATATACTGGATATCCCAAAAACACGGACAACAGTCAGTGTGTTATGCGAGATGGCAAACTGATCGATTTTCAAATAAGAATCACTGTCCGAAAATGTATAGTTTGGACGGTTTCGAGTGTCGATGTTTGAGAACGAACGGTTGTGATAATTTGTTAACAGCCATTTTGGAATCTTAATATGGAAAGTATGCAAACCTTTAGCCATTTGTGTACTGGGATGCACGACCTGAGCATAATAACATTCCTGCGCATGTGCTAAATTCCTTCATAGAGTCCTTGGTGCGCATCCTGCTTCGTTACTTACGCAGTTCCCAGTACAGTAACGTTATAGACCTTCACAGATCACAGATCACAACAGTGCGACATATAGCAGTACATAGCTGCAGAAATGGCCGACATAAGCAATTTAATGTAAATGTGAGGAATCACCTCGAGGTCGCATATTCAAATACATGGATTGGTAGAGGTGGACCAGTTCTATGGGCAGCCCGGTCGTCAGATCTCACACCTCTCGACTATTTTCTGTGGAGTTGTATGAAGGGTATGGTGTATGACACTCCTGTAGGGTCAGTGGAGGACCTTATTGCTCGAGTCCACGGAGCGATTCAAAATTTTCAAAGACAACCACACGTATTGGGTCATATGTGTGAGGCTCAGCACCGCTGACATAGGCTCTGCAATGACATAGGAGGTACACAGTTCGAAGCCCGTTTGTAATGTAGACAGCTCGATGTTGGGTTTATTGAGGAAATGTGAACATACACTCATGTCATACTTCGATGCTCTACAGCGTCCAAACCGTGCATTTCCGGATGGGGTTCCTATTTGAAAACCGATCAGTTTGCTGTTATGCACAACCTACTAAGCGTTGTCGGTGTTTTTTTTTGGGGGGGGGGGGCATCCTGTATAGAATGTCCCAAGTTAATATATACACACTTTAAAACGGCATTTCTCAGCAACGTAATGAGATAGAAATACATTTTTGGTTGTGTTCTATTTGCTAGACTTGCTTAAGCCCGTACATGTTCAAAATGTCCATCTTCTGCCTCAATACACTCCCGACAACGACGTCGAACAGAGCAACATGCCATCTGGATTATTACTAATAGCATATCATTGATTGCATGTTCAATCTGATCTCTCATTTCTACCAGTGTCTGTGGTTTTGTGGTGTATACCATGTTCTTTAAAGTTCCCCAAATGTGGAAGTCAGATGGGTTAAACCGGCAGATCGAGATCCTGTAACATTCCGTAACATTTCCTCTTCGTGCTATTCATTTCTGATTGAATCTGAGATCGAGAAACTTTCTCACAACATAAGACTTAGTTGGAGCCCCGTCTTGTTGGAAGTACACCTCATTTTGATTCTCAAAGAGATCATTAAGACTGCAATCATAATTTCCAACATTTGCAGGTAAATTTGAATCGCGACAGTCTCCTCGAAGAAGTAGGACCCAATTATACCTTTGCATGGCAGACCACACCATACCATTACTCCTTCAAGATTTACGGCATATTCTTCAAATATGTGTGGGTTTTCCTTAGCTCTGTACAGACAATTATGCCAATTAATTCTCCACTTTCCAATAACACTTCAACAACTATTTACGTTCATCTAATGAAAATCTCACCACCATGTTTGTGTGTAAGCATGTGTAGAATGATGAATGATGAACGTGTTTTCCAGTGCGTTCTGAATCATATACAACAAAAATTCTGTTTTGTCTCATTTTGTAGTTCAGAAATGACTTTTTAAAGTGTGTATACATCAGTTTGGGGCACTCTGTATTGAAGTTATATTATGTTTGTATACCAGGGACATCGCATTAATGATTGTGCCCGAGGACGTCAGGGTTGTAAACCCCAGGGCATAATTAACAATTATCGTGGCGCATACAATAATTAATTTTTCACTAGTTTGTATTGAATAAACAAACAAATAATTTGGAAAATAGCTATATAATATTTTATGGTTCATTAGCACCAGCTTGTAATTGAATGTTTATTATATTATGATATATGTTATACACCTGCCAAGGTTCCCCTAGCTTTGATAATCTTTGCGGCCGTAAAGAATTTACTATGCTGGCATAAACAAAAACAAACAATTTTAAACAGTTTTACGAAGACGTTCTTTCAAACCAGTAATAATACTTATTATATAAATAGATAGATTTCACTGGCAATAGAGTATCTGCAGCTTCTTTAGCTGCAACAGAAATTTCACCTGATACCTGATTGCTCGAAATGAATGTTCTTTGTTCGTACTTTCCCTACTACTTACCTATAGTAAGCAGAGGAAGTATTCGAGTCCATCCAAAAAAGATCTATCGACAGATTTCACCAGAAATACATGTTTTCAGACTACCTAAATCTAATCGTTTTAGAAAAAGATATTTATTCGTGTTTGTGTGTCTTTATGTGTGCCTGTCTGCCTGTGTGCGTGCCTTTACGTGCATGTGTGCTTCTATGTGTGTGTTGGTGTCAACAGTATAACTCAGAAACGAAAAGTTGGTTAAATGCCTAACTTGGTATTTAACTTCAGCACCATTCAAGGTTGTGGTACGAATATTTTCAAGAAAATCTCCATCCCAAGCTACCCATTACATGGAAACATATTCCTTACTTTTGATTTTCTAAAAAAATGAGTGTATTTTGATTAAAATATTTTCAGATATTTGCATGTCTGCCTGCGACCTGTGGCACCCTGAGTTCCCTTACTTCATCCCTTCCTCCTAGGGGCGTGTTAGCGCACAAATATCTATGTTGTTGGAAGTGTGCGAAGTGTCCCCCTTAGTAGTGTGTATCATTATCCCTATTCCTTGCATGACATATGAAACCTACATCTTGGGTTATCTGGAAATATTCTCTGAAGCCCTATTCTTTGGGAATGCCTTTTGTGTAACTAGTAAGCCGTAAGAGATAGACAAAGTCTTACTATACAAAAAGTGTAGACCTCGTAAAAGTACACCATTTATGCAAAATAATATTTTTGCGGAGTTAATTATTTCCGAGATATTGCTTTTTATTGGTTTGAATTCTTAAATACTTATACTTTTCTAAATGAGAACTCACTATTCGCTTTTCTCCGTGTAGTAAAAACATCTAATTTCAAAGCCGTCACATGGCAGAATATTTGAAAACTGACCGTCGCCTTACCTATTGCATCTTGCAGTGAAATGTGTAAATGTAAATTGTGTTAACAAGTTTGGCAGCTAGAGTAGGTAATGCGTTTATGCAAGAATAGATTTTAGAAGAGTAAGTAGAGAAAGTAATGTGAATAAACCATGAAACAGTTTTCTTATACAGGGAAGCCCTATTCACCAATACCAAGGACCAATCAAACACACGAATGGAATTGTTCGCAGACACCATTATTCAAAGTTTTGACAGTGGACTTGTCTACATTTAACTCTATAAATGATACTGCAATCGAGCCTTAATCCGGTGACCACCAGTGACATTTGACCCACACACACCAGAATGTGACTGATCGGTAAATTGTTACAGAACATCAGGAAAGGTTAGTGACGTAATTTTATTAGATTTGTTTATTTTATAAAGTAACTAGTGGAAAGGAACAGCATCATGTAAATAATTATAACGTTTAAACCAAGCATGTTTATGTCTGTCCAGGCCATTTAAGGATCAAGCGAACTCCGATATACATATGTAACGATGTGTCAACTCCTTTTCCAAAATATTGAAACAGTTCGCAAAGTGGAGGCATTTAAAGTGAAAATCCAGGTTTCACATGTAGGAATTGTGATTCATACGCAGAAGTCCTTGAAGTTTCAACCTAGACGTTCAGGATAATATCATCACTGACTGTGGCAATATTAACAGACGGTAATATGTGAATATCATTGCGAGGTGTCAAAATGGAGCTTTGAGGTACTCCATAAACTACTGGCCGTTCAGAAAATACAATAGGGCCGATCAGTAGCTGACTAAGGCAATAACCTCAACACAACGCTTGATTCAAGGACGAAAGGCCATGGATGTGGCTATGTTTCAGCTGAATACCTTTTGCTATTACCTCATTTAGATATAATAACTGACGTGCTGTGCAGTAGCGTAGTCGAAAATTTAACTGTTACAATGGCATTAATACTTTGTCTTTATGGGTGTCTTTTTCATAAGGTTTGGAAATGGTAAGTTTTGGGCAAAGCAGGTGAAAGTCCAAGTTAGGAAAAAATGAGAACATCGAGATATGTAGAAAAATATCCGAGGCGAAAAGCGGCTATAGATATAGAAAACGACGGGCCCTTAAACCCTAATCACTCACTCACTCAGATATAGGAAAATATGAGATAGAAAAGAAGAAACAAATGAAATACTAGAGAAACAAATGAAAAAATAAAGAAACAGTGTGAATAATTTGAAATCAACACATTTTGCATCATAACTTCGTGTTTACTAGGCTTCCTATTGAAAATAAATATTCAAACTAATCAATGGTCTGAGAGTATTAATGTTATTCTGTATTCAGTAAAGTCTTCAGACTGGTTAGATCTTCCATTGATACACTCTCAGCTATCTTTGTTACCTAGAGCTGTATACTGACTCGTGCAATGCCTTGTAAATATGCACGTTTTCCTCATATAGAGATCTCTAAATCTTTAAATTGCAGACACGTACAATTTAATTGGAATTCTTTGCGCAGAGGTTATTATGCTGACTTAGAAAAAAAAAAAAAAAAAAAAAACGAAAGTAAAATGTCAATAGCTTCTAGCTTTGAAGAATTGGCATACGTTTTTGGCTACTGTAGTTGGAGGTTTTGTTTAACATACAAATGACGTAAAGTAACTTTCCCTGTTGGGAGTCATTGCACTTTTAAATAGTTTTCAACACTACTTGTAGACATTTCTGCAGAGAAAACGCATTTCTGATCAGAGGTACGTATCTTTCATTGCGATTATGGTTTCTAAAACTCGTTGCTTACCTTCAGGCTAGTGACAAATTTAAAGTTTGGAAGTTTAAACGTAGATTAGCATCATGCAGTTATTATGATATACCAGACATGTAAACAACATTATCACTGTAATGTGGATACCTCTTAAATGGAAAAATGACGCATTCTCATGGTTAGCTATTGAATCCGTGGAAAGCAGTTGATTATGGGCAACTGTAACCGTATTTCACAGTGCAACTGATTTTATTTCAAATTACGTGTTAGGAATTAACAAACAGTGTTTTAAGCCACTTGCGCAAGAAACTAGGAACAAAAGATGATGCTACGCCTAATATATCTAATGTAACAGAACGTAGAAAGGTCGTAAGGCTTGAAAACAGGATTGTAATTGGTGTTGGTAGTTGCAGTTGGGGATTCCTTGCACGTCCGACCTCTATAAGGATCTCAAGGTCGTACTGCATTCTTTCAGAGGCAGCAAGGAAGAGCGTTGCATTTACTGGTGGCAGCTATAGTGCATTTCAGACAAGCTTCTTAATCTTGCGCATGATATATATGTATATATATAGGTTCGAGAATTTTGATATACTTAAAGACAAAGGACCTCCCACAGCTTATGGGGAGCTCTATGCAATTCACAGGGTGAGTTAGTTCCAGTGAATTTTCCTTCTGGGATTAATTGGCACACCAACTTCCTTACACCTCTCTCTGTCTCTTGCCACTCTTGTTCAATGTTCACCAATCACTTCACTAACTTCACTTAATTCTTGAGTCCATCTCTGGCGTGGTGTCCTCTGCTTCTTTTAAGCCATCTCGGATCCCACATTGTCGTGGCATAAGCCCACCTATTTTGAGGCATTCTGGCCACATGTCCTCCCCATCTGCATTTAAAAGTTCTTGCACTTTCAGCCGCATCCTCCAGTCCACTTCTTCTTCTTCTTCTTCTTCTTCTTCTTCTTCTTCTTCTTCTTCTTCTTCTTCTTCTTCTTCTTCTTAGCTCTTCGTTTCGCACTTTATCCGTGAGTCTGAACTTCAATATCTTCCTCTCCATTTCCGCTAGCATATCTGTATCATCTCGATCTCTTAATTATGACTTTCATATTAAATATGAGAGAAATGCAGATCTCTAACCCAAATATAGGAGAAGTTTTAACCACTAGCTAGCTCAGAAAGCTCCTACATTCATGGTAGTAGGACTTGAGTTCGAATCTGAATTTCAATGGGGTTTATGTAGAGGACACACATGGACGTAGGTAACATATACAGTAGTCAACAGCTACATAAACTAAATATAATCAGTCCCACCATATATGAGTCCGTTAGTCAGTCAAGTCGGCCTGGGTGGCTCAGTTGGTTAGACGATGGCCTACGGATCCCAAGGTCGCGGGTTCAAACCCGGCCCAGGCCGATGGTTTTTAAGTGTGCTTAAAAACGACAGCTCCATGTCAGTAGATTTACTGGCATGTAAAAGAACTCCTGCGGGACAAAATTCCGGCACACCGGCGACGCTGATGTGATCCTGGCAATTGACAGCGTCGTTAAACAAGAAAATAATTTTTAATTTTTTGTCAGTCAGTCAACATTTTGAATAGAAAAATGTACATCGGCAGTGCAGCAACGGACGGTATCCGTAAAGGAAACCCCTACGGAACCTAAATTATTACTTAAATCTTCACACCCCGCCTCCAAAAATCTACATACATTTCAGTGATCTCAGTAATTAAGTCCTAACAAGAGTAGATACATTATAACTGCTGTTGCAGTCACCACCAACCTTCTACTGGATGGTGGTCATGTCTACAGCGACCGAGCGTACTGAGAATTCATCTCACCTCTTTCATTCAGCGCTGTGTGGCGTGTAGTTAGAGTATAGAGTCCTGACAGATGTTTCCAATAAAATTTCTGATGTGCCCAAATTCTTCAACCTTATCTGCACAAGTTTCTCGGATCTGTAGCTCATCGATTTCTAAGTATTTAGGGGTGTTCTCTTTTTTGAAATATTCTATAAAAATCAAAATAAAGAAGGCAGTAGCTCTTAAAGATGGTTAATAACTGATAAGCACTATAGGTAGCCCATCTCTGCTGCATGGTGTAGGGAGGGACCTGGGCTCTATTTCCGGTATCCGCATGAGGACTTTTCCCCTGATGGAAGGTCCAGTACGGGGTGCCTTGGCAACAACTGAAGAGCTACTTCACGGAGAACTTGCGGCTGCAGTCTCTAAAACGAGCCAAAGCAGATGGAGAAGGCGACAATCTGACTATCTGCTACCTCCATTGCTTGTGTTCTGTCCATTATTCCCTGTTAGGAAGGAGGCAGAGGATGCAATGGCTCTGCGGTGGACTATCCGCTGGGGCTATCGTGCTACTCCTTTTTCTTAAGCCACCGTAATTGTTTAAAATTCATTCTCAGTCATCATGATATGCCATTTTTACATTATACAGTATACTGGTATCAGCTTGAGGCCAGTAACTATACCATTTATTACACTCTGTGTAATGCTCAGTCTTCTATAAGTTATTCCTACAAAATATTCCTCTACTTCTTGTTAATCGAGATAACATTTCATTACACGTTTAATTGTAGGCATAAGAAGGGTACATTTGGCTAAACGATAGCCAGGGTTTTAAAAAGGAGATCACTATCTGATGGCTTGGAAAATCGGTGCTCCTTGTATGACCACGACAAAATAGGAGTAGCGACTTATCACTTAAAAATGTATAAGTATAAGAAAAATTTAAAACCAAAAGCAAAGAATGTCTGGGACATGGTTAATGCAAACAAAATGTTTATCTATCATAAATTGTGTGCTTTAACGACATCTAATTTGTGTGTGGTAAGATTTTCATTCTTTCTTAACGTTCAAGAATTATTCAAACATTTTTCAGACACAAGAGGACCTTATGGGCTATTCCAAGGGAATTAAAGATCTACGTTTTATATCCGTTGCAAATATATTAAACATAGATACTTTAATCAAACCTTTTAGAGACATTTTTAGGAAAATAAAGGACATTTTATCCATATGAAGTTCGGGTGGAGGGATTTTCTTAAACATGCGTGTTGCTTTCTTGTAAGATGCTGTAATTAAATGCAAAGTTTGATATTTAACACACTTTTCGCTTTTGAGTACTATTCACAGACAGACAATAGGCAGGCAGACAGGCGGGCAGGCAGGCAGAGAGACAGACTGACAGATACGCATACCCAGTGTTTTTTTTTCTAAAAATATCTCTTTTTATTCATTCAGGGAGTCTCAAAACGTGTATTTCCGGTGTAATACTTCCTTTGCTTACTTTAACTACGTAGTAAAGAAAGAGTAAATAAATGAGCTTTTGCATGCAAAGCGTTTTTGGGGGCGGGGCATTTCCTAAAACGTTTCATCTTTGGTACTGAAAAATATCAAACAGATAAGAAGTTTTGCAGTTATAACATTTTAGATGAAGAGAAAGACAAAGATAAACTTTCGCATTAAAGCACTATTTTGTTAAAAAGGCAAGTAAACGTTGTAGCACAGTGGTGTTAAGGTCACACGAGTGAAAGGCCGAACTGTGGGAAAACATCTGACTGCCGTTCTATCCTGCAACCAAAATCGTTTTCTCAAGATCATCTAAGATATTACTATGAGGGAGGAGTTCTCATTTTATAATATGCAACTCATTCCGTAACCTATTGCAGATTAATATCAAAGGTTGCTTCACATCAAGGTCAGTCACAAATAGTTGAAAGGGTCTGATTTCGAAATAGCAGGTCTAAAATTAAAATATTAGTTCCTGCAGTAGAGGCTTGTAATACTAGACAGCATGTTGCATTGGGCTTTATGAATAAGGATTTTATGGTTAAGAAAATGAAATAAATGTTTTTGTACTAGATTTACTTGTAAAATACCTTAATGTAAAATGAACTGGTTCGAAAAACGGGTGGGTACCCTTAAATATGGATAATACTTGATGACCTAGCCTTCCTACCTACGCGAATTCTAGATTTGCCTCATCTGCTATAGCCAAAGTAAATCATGTCATTCTATATCCTATCCGGACACATCCATTTCATTCCCGCAGTGGTTAGGAAGTAATAGGAATAGGAGAGAAAAACAAGAGATAGGAAGGCGTTCGGCACTGAAGTCAGGCTTATTGTACTTATGCCCCCAAGGGAACACCCCCGAGAGGAAGAATGAGGTGAAAGGAGACACCGGGTGAACAGATCTGGTACAGACATTGACAAGTTCCTAAGGTTTCCCAAGTTTGACGACACCTCGAAGTCTTTAGGTCTTCCGGGGCCTAATTACGGGGACCCCAGCGGGGTCCAACGCCCACATAAGGCCGCCCACCCCCCCGGATCTCACGGATAACGAGGGACAGAAAGAGTTCCTGTGCGCACATCATCCCTGCCAAGCTGCACCTAACGTCTTCGCTGACACTTGCGACCCTGAAGGAACCAACGGGATGAACAATGAATGAAATAATGAAGTGAAGGACAGGAAATTTGGGGGATGTAATTATCTTTCGCAGCATTCGCCTGGTGACCCAGGGAAACCCCCGATAGAACATGGGTCAGGAAGGTCGGCCACGGGGATCAAACCCAGTACTTCCCGAATGCAAGCCTCACACGTTACCACGGAGCCATCTCGCTCGGTTAGGAGGAACTTGTATCACTTTATAATTAGATTGATATCTCAATTAATGTTTCCATACCAGTAAAGTACAACCAGCTCCTATCACTTGATTTACTTCACGTGAGGAAGGTATCCTGATTGTTTTTGGCTGAAGTTAGATATGAATCGATTCCTAATGGTTGAAAGCGAAGTGAATACTTTAATTGTGATGCCAGTCTAATTATAAAATCGACTATATCTAGAGTTGTAGTGCATGCAGTCGCATGACTTTTGGGTAACATACGAGACGCGTAAAACACATCTCATGTAGTATTGTATTAACAGGACTATTGTATTAACATTCCACCAAGCGATGGCTGTGCCCATTTATTAGCTGTAATCTGTTACCTCCGATGGTAGGATGGCAATAAGAATGGCGATGGAAAGGGAGGACTTACAGCTTTTATCGTAAACTCCAAGCCACATTGAGCCTTGGGAATACTTCACTAAACACATAACACGGATATAACTGAACAAATTCAGATGTATATATTTATGTGCCTCCCTAGCGAGCGAGAGGGCGCCGCGGTAATTGGGCACTACGGACTGCCAATAATCGATCACAGTAAAACACTTCTGTGAAATGTAAGCCACGAAAAAGCACGAAAGAAAAGACGCAAATTTTGGAATTACATGCTCTTTTATCAGCAAAAGTCCCACCTACAGCATGATTCCCCATCAAAGTTACAACATCATATGTTGCCAAACTTTAATTTCTTATTGGCATCTGAAACCTTGCTAAGTGACTTGCTAAGTTCTGAAAATCCCTTTCTTTTTCTAGTTTTTGGAACTGCCTATGTGACTTCTGATTTCTGAGTTCTAAACAAACGAATTTGGAGCCAATTGATGTTTTGGTGAGTTCACTGGAACGCTTAATGACCTTAGCTACACTGACTTAATTGCTAAGTACTCTTCCTCAACTCGGAAATAATATAACTCTTGATAAAAATTACCACTCATTTTTCTAGTTATGCATTAATTTTAACATATGAAAATTATATATCTATTTTCTTTATAAAGTTATTAATCTCACCAGTCAATAATTCCGATATCAATATATATTCAGATTTTTAATCAGTATATCGCTGTGTGACAGCTCTAAAATTTCAGGGTCTTTGCACAGCCACGAGAAAACAATGAATACCCGAGTTCCCAATTGAGAAAAGTACAAGTGTTTAGAAACTCAAACCAATAACAAGCAGTATATCGAAGATGGTTAACTCCACAAAGAGAGTTATTTTACATAAATTGCGTACTTTAATAAGATCTACATTTTTTCCACAGTAAGATTTTTTCTATCTCTTTCGGCTTACCAGTTACAGAGGAGTCACTCAGAGTGCAGGGGACTGCACAGACCGTTTTTATAAAACTAAACATGGTATACATTTTATTTCTCATGCAAGTACCTTAAGGGTATGACATTTTAATCAAAGAGAATCTAAAGTCGGTCTGGGTGGCTCAGTTGGTTAAACGCTGACTTACTGATGCTAAGGTCGCGGGTTCAAATCCGGCCCAGATCGATGGCTTTTAAGTGCGCCTAAGAACGACAGCTCCATTTCAGTAGATTTACTGGCATGCAAAGGAACTCCCGCTGATGTGGTCCTGGAAATTGACAGCGTCGTTAAACAACAAAATAATTTAATCTAAGGCATTTGTCTAAAAATGTATTTTTCTAGCCCCAAAGCGAGTATTGACGGAGAATCTTGGTATCGTTTTTGAATGAATTGCAGCACTTCCGCTGCTTGCTACAGCTAAGTTGTACAGAAAGTGAAACTGCCTTGTTTATTCTATCAGGAAACTTCAAGACGAGTATTCTTACCGAAATACCATAATCGAAATTTTATGTTGAAAGTAAGGTAAGTAATAGAGGCTGTGAAATATGTGTATTTACTATTTTGAGGTAACTAATTGTGGGCGCAATAGCTCGTCAGAGATATCCGTAAGGCCACTACATCCTTTTCAGTCCATGCAGGATATCATGGGCAAGTGCAGTAATGTGGTCAACATGCTGCCTCCCCTAGCCGCTTGATGTACTTGGCGAAACTGTTGCATCAGCACTACGGGAACAACGGCTACTTTAAGCCAAAGGACGAGTTGCACTCCTCTCAAAAATCGCTATAGAGATTCACCGGAAATACACATTTTGAGTTGAATTGAACCCAAGAAAGTATTTTAGAAAGAGGTCTGTATTTATATACGAACTCAAAAATGAAAAATCGAATATAAAACGTCATATTTAGGTTCAGCTTCTTTCAAGGATGCGCCATAATTTTCAAAAAAATCCCTCCACCCCAAACTATCCTTTGTAATGGACATTTTTCATTGTTTTGTGGCCTCAAAATTGGCTCTGACGACTGTGATTAAAATGCAATATGTTTAAGATATGCACATGTCTAATGAAATTCTTGGATTTTGTGGGAAAGGTCAATGAAGTTATCTTCTCAGGGAGTGAATTTTGTACGATTTTTGGTAATCCACGAGAGATGTAATGTACCTAGATCAATTTAAAACACACAATTTATTTATTTAGCTATTTCAGAGATGCTCTTTGGCTTGAATTTTTCAATAGTTACTTCATTTTTCAAGTATTCTCATCACTGTGTCATGGAAAGCGTATGAAATTTCAACGCAAACATAGGCAATCCGCTTTTTAAAGACTTGACTATCGCTTCAGCCTCCTGTGGGGTAATGAAACTATTTTTGCAAATGTTTACCTCAATTAGCAGATAGAAAAAAATTACCTTTGGCAAGAATAGTTTGTAGAAGTTATTCAAAATTAAGTGGTAGTGGCTAGGGAAAGTCCTATGAATATAATGTATCAGAATTTTTCTTTCATCGCAAGAGCATTTTACCACGAGTAAACATTTGAATACAGTTTCCTCATGATTCAAATAATTAATAGGAAAAATATATATCGTGAATAACGTAACTTGATTACAAGAATAATTTTTATACAAATAGTGTAATAAATAATTAATCAATTTATGCATATTTTTCATTGGCAAAGAAAGATAAATAAATGCATCACTTGGGAGTTCATTGAGTAAGCATGTTTAAAACTTACGATTTTAAAATATTCACAACTATTTTAATGAATCTAATATATAAAAAGCACAATTATTTTCATTGTTTGCTGATAATAAAAAACTACACTTTTGACGGCAGTGACTTTCGTTTGCTTGTTTCTTTATTTCGCTTTTTATTTCCTCACATAAATTACATTACACCTAAAATATAGGAGTACAAAGACCAGTGTTTCCACTGTTAATGCAAAAAATCACCATATTTCTAAAAGCACGTTAAAATAACATTTGCACACAAAGTTAACTTCTATAAATCTCAAGGAACATATGCAGGATTCAGGAACGGAGAGAGATTTCTTACTGTATCGTTAAGTGGACAGGATGTTACATAACCTTGCAGTCTGTTTTTATTATGCATTTAAAAGTAAAAGTTTTCCTACCATGTTCAAGCTTGGGCCAAAATAAATTCATCACCACAACACACGTCTTGTTTACTGATAGTTTTTGTGTTCCAGAAACTTTTGACGCTGACGCAACTTGAAATGAGGTCAAGGATAGACTCGCGAGTATTTCTCACAAGTCATTCCTTCAGCCTAGTACGAAATCCATAAAAATACAGCCTATAATTATATCCTAATGGGAAATTTTGAAGTGACAAAAGTTATGTTTCCCTGTATGTTTCATGGTTTAATACATGTGTAAAATTAAATGATGTTTATAGTGTGTTCATAAGGTAATTCCATTATAGTGTTGCATTGCATTTGGTGGTCAATTTTAAACACAGTAGTAACGTTTCGCAATGCAGAGGTAACTAAGGATATCTACGAAATGTTTTATAAATTTAAAACCTCAACTTCTATTCATCCACTTACGTGAAGCTCTTTTCCTATTCCTAGTTAAAAGTATTCTTGCCAACCTGTGGATTTTTCAACTTTTAATTCTGCTTTGATATAAATCTATGAAGGTACATGAGTAAGCGCTGACACCAATTACATGTGCGCTAAGCCCGAACAGTGGTGTGATTAATCCTATGTGAGCGTTGTGTGCATCACTGTGACCTAACTGGTGGCCCGCGGACCTCATCTCTGTTTGAACGTATTTTATCTAATCTGTGAAAAATTCACTAAGTGACAAAATATGGCTAAGGTGTTAAAGACAATCTTTTTGGCACCACTCACTCTATGCATACTGTCGATTTCTTTGAATTCACTGGAATTCACAGGATATTCTCATCCTCATCATATTCACACGTATATAGCTTGGCAATAAATAAATAAATAAATAAATAAATAAATAAATAAATAAATAAATAAATAAATAAATAAATAAATAAATAAATAAATAAATAAATAAATAAATAAATAAATAAATAAATAAATAAATAAATAAATAAATAAATAAATAAATAAATAAATAAATAAATAAATAAATAAATAAATAAATAAATAAATAAATAAATAAATAAATAAATAAATAAATAAATAAATAAATAAATAAATAAATAAATAAATAAATAAATAAATAAATAAATAAATAAATAAATAAATAAATAAATAAATAAATAAATAAATAAATAAATAAATAAATAAATAAATAAATAAATAAATAAATAAATAAATAAATAAATAAATAAATAAATAAATAAATAAATAAATAAATAAATAAATAAATAAATAAATAAATAAATAAATAAATAAATAAATAAATAAATAAATAAATAAATAAATAAATAAATAAATAAATAAATAAATAAATAAATAAATAAATAAATAAATAAATAAATAAATAAATAAATAAATAAATAAATAAATAAATAAATAAATAAATAAATAAATAAATAAATAAATAAATAAATAAATAAATAAATAAATAAATAAATAAATAAATAAATAAATAAATAAATAAATAAATAAATAAATAAATAAATAAATAAATAAATAAATAAATAAATAAATAAATAAATAAATAAATAAATAAATAAATAAATAAATAAATAAATAAATAAATAAATAAATAAATAAATAAATAAATAAATAAATAAATAAATAAATAAATAAATAAATAAATAAATAAATAAATAAATAAATAAATAAATAAATAAATAAATAAATAAATAAATAAATAAATAAATAAATAAATAAATAAATAAATAAATAAATAAATAAATAAATAAATAAATAAATAAATAAATAAATAAATAAATAAATAAATAAATAAATAAATAAATAAATAAATAAATAAATAAATAAATAAATAAATAAATAAATAAATAAATAAATAAATAAATAAATAAATAAATAAATAAATAAATAAATAAATAAATAAATAAATAAATAAATAAATAAATAAATAAATAAATAAATAAATAAATAAATAAATAAATAAATAAATAAATAAATAAATAAATAAATAAATAAATAAATAAATAAATAAATAAATAAATAAATAAATAAATAAATAAATAAATAAATAAATAAATAAATAAATAAATAAATAAATAAATAAATAAATAAATAAATAAATAAATAAATAAATAAATAAATAAATAAATAAATAAATAAATAAATAAATAAATAAATAAATAAATAAATAAATAAATAAATAAATAAATAAATAAATAAATAAATAAATAAATAAATAAATAAATAAATAAATAAATAAATAAATAAATAAATAAATAAATAAATAAATAAATAAATAAATAAATAAATAAATAAATAAATAAATAAATAAATAAATAAATAAATAAATAAATAAATAAATAAATAAATAAATAAATAAATAAATAAATAAATAAATAAATAAATAAATAAATAAATAAATAAATAAATAAATAAATAAATAAATAAATAAATAAATAAATAAATAAATAAATAAATAAATAAATAAATAAATAAATAAATAAATAAAAATATAATAACATGTAATTTTCAAAATGGACCATTAAGATGTACAAACGAATTTAACCTCGAAACTGTCTAAAATCTACCATTTGGAATCCTAGATGGAATTGGTTGGATTAATTAATTATGCAATTAATCAAATATGGAGATGTTCTGAACATTCTTCTTAAATACACAGGACTACAGAGGCGGTGCATGATGCGGCTGAAATGGGTTCTCAGATGAGCCCGTGATCCTAGAGCTTATAGACAATGGAAAGCGAAAACTCAGTTCGACAGAGATCCAATTTTGGGGTTACAAGGCAGATACGCTACCCATACACCAAGGAGGTGAACCTAAGTGCAAATTTTGGTTACCTACATTTGTAAACGTTTTTAAAACAGAAGTTCAGGAAAGTTCTATGGGAGCTTAAAATGGGTGCATTTTTAATTTATAAGTGGTAAAAAGAATGAAGTTAACATGAATAAACATCACGCAGGGGACAAAAGTGATTATACAAAACAAGGGTTTTATCTGGTGGGAGTGACAGACTACGTTATTAATCTATGATCGAAGTTCCTAGGGTAAAGATATCCGACAAACTGCCGATATGTGATGTTGTTTGTGTCACTATGTAAGCTATGACGAACGTTATTCTAATATTAAGGCTAGAGATTTCTTCCGGGCTTACATTTCATCAGTTCTATCACTTACAACTTTGGCTTCGAAGTCAGACGATTTGATTGTACAAAGGTTCTATTTGAGGTTTTTTTTGGACGTCACATGTCCTATAGTTGCATACAGCTTTTAAATAATAGTTAATTCTGTCGCTTATTTTCATTATTGTGCAGCTTTATTATGCAAGGGAACTTCAGTGCTCAATTCTGAACTCATGTAACTTTTTTTAGTTTGTTTAGATTAACATGGTGTACTCGGGCTGTTTCCTCTAGGCACGTTTTAATAGATTTTTAATTTAATTGGGTGATATTAATTTATCTGTTTGTTTGCAGAGTCAAGTGCTAAGAGTGGGGCTATGGTTCTTTCTCGTACCTTAGTTTCCAATTCCAGAGCTACAGAAACACGTTCCCTCTGCCTCAAATAGTTCACTTTTTGCATGCGTAGCGTTCGTATTCACGGGTACAACAGAAACATAACAACGATGACATGCAGCATAAATAGCTCAAGACCGCGTTTGCTTATTATTTTCTCTACTGCATACTTAAAGTAACCGAGAGGGATGGCTCAGACGGGATCGTCTGTGTCTCGCATTCGGGAGGTCACAGTTCGAACCGAGCAGCCGGTCTACCTGATCCACGAGTTTTTGGGTGTTTCCCCAGGTCCCCCGTGGAATGCTGGGTAGGTTCATTACATCCCCTGAATTTCCTGTTTCTCCATTTCACTTCATGTCTCGTTTCCCTTCACCCTTCATTCGGCTGGTATTCTAAACCTTGGTCCTTCAGTGGGGTGGTCTCCGGTCTCCGACCTGCCTGCGGAATGTCTAAGATCGCGGGTGGGCGGGATCCCAGTTGTGCTACACGCCGCCGAGGAGTTTCAATCTGGAAATGTTAGGGACCTTGGCTTCTGCTATGTCGTGACTCCCTTGGTCGGCTGTCTGTCGCCTCATCTTTGCTCCTGGAGTTGCCCCGCAGGGGGCATAGTTACGAAAGATCCCCAAGGTCGACATGCTGAATGCCTCCACGACGTGTCATCTTACCCCATCTCATCCCATTCCATCCTATGTATAGGTAGCAAACAGAGGAATTATTCTATTCTACCCAAAACTTGGATAACAAGATTTCTTACAAAATACATTTTTTGAGATTCCCTGACTCCAAAAACAGTATTTTTAGGAAGAGCTCTGCAACAAACGTTAAAAAAGAATCTGATGTGTTGCACTCACATGACTTTCTCTACTTTTGCACTATTCTTACAATCTCTTATTACTCTATTTTCATGTTAGTCGAGATAAACATTTGTACAAATTATTTTATTGTTAATTTTCTTTTTGGTGCAAGGGGAATATGGGAACACAGTAGGGTTTGAGCGATAGTGAAATATTTTAAAGCTAGTCGCTATATCAAAGCTTTGAAATTCCGCTCTTTTTGTGTGACCAAGAGATAAAAAGGTGAATAACGACGTTTTTTGAGAAAATTTAAAGTAATGCAAAACTCATGCAAATAACAACGAATATCACCGAAATAGTTCGCTGTACAAAATAATGCATTTGCCTATAAATTGTATTTTAATAAGGTCTACATTTTTTCTACAGTAAGTTTTGGTCTATCTCTTACGGTTTACCAGTTATGCAAAAGTCGTCAAGAGTAAAGAGGACTATATGCATTTCATCTGGCATAAAATATCTTGGACACATGGCATTTTAATCAAAATCGTTAGAGCCATTTTTGAGAAAATCAAACTTTTCGAAAAATTTTGCATGTAAAGTGTAGTTTAGCGTGGAGGGATTTTCTTCAAAATCTCCGTGTCGCATACTTGAAAAATATTAAACTTAAATGCCAACTTTGAGTTCAACCGACTTTTCGTTTTTGAGTTATGCTGTTCTTAGACACAGACACAGACACACACACGCACGCGCACGTACCTTTTACAAACATTTCTTTTTTGGATTCAGGGATCCTCAAAGCATATTTCCGGCAAAATCTCATCGAAATTTTGGGTTGAATACAATAGTTTCCCTACTTACTATACGCAGCACCTAGCTGGATGGCTCAGGCGGTAGCGTCTGTGGCCCGCATTCGTGAGTGAGGTGTCCCCCTCTGCATCTGTACCCTTTAACGTTTTCTATACGCAGTAGAGAAAGTAAAAATGTATAATTTATTTTAACTTATAAGTAATCAATAGAAAGAATTATCATACGTCATGGTGTAAACTCCAGGTGCCATGATATATTATCGCAAGTTTTATATTTGTATTATCTTGTATGTATACTTAGTGTACATAGGATAATTTTATTTAAATAATTGACTTAGTCTATACTTTTAAGATGTTCTGTGAATTTTATATAAACGAGTTGTAACTACGTGTTTTGTACAAAAATATAATGAAAGCTATATCAAAAAAGTACTCTATGCATTGTGCTGCACTAATGGCATGCAACGGGCATTGAACTCGGATAGATACGACAGACTCTCGGTTTAGAAACTTATTTGACTCCAGTGCAACTAGCGGAGCGAAACTGTTTCTACAAAGGAAATGAAACGCAGTCATAAAACAGAGCGGATGGGAGATGATAATATACAAAAATATTATATTTTACCAGGGGTTGCCAAACAGTGGCAGAGTGTTTTGGGGTTGCAACAAACGGAACGAACGGAAGGGCTCCCACAAGCGAGGTAGAGCACGGTATTAAGCTCCCTGCCCTTTGTACACCCACTTCTATTTATGCCGTCCCCACAGCTTTGGGAGGCATTCCACTGACCTTCATATGTGGAGTATGTGTGGTAAGTTCGAGGTGTGTGCATCTGTGGTGTCGTGTTTTACGTGGACAGTTTTAGAGTATCCATATATAAATATATAGCTTATAGTACCATCTTTAAGTGGCAAATTGGCTTCCCACATACTTACAATTCTTCCTCGGTGCATCTCCCCAATACGTATTTGCATACAGTCACGTCAACAGTTAATCAACAGGGATGAATTTTCTAACTTTTTCAATTTTATATAGGATTACTTGAAATTTGGCACAATTAATATGAATAAACAAAGACATGAATGTGTAAAGGCTCAACGTTCTAGCTTAAATAGTTCCTCACTTAATAGAATTAAATACGTTAACTAGCGAAAAATGTATTTTTTTAAAAAAAAATCTACCTTCTTATTTTTCAGAGAACTATACTAGTGGGATTTTTTTGATGCGTAAGCAAACTGAAAATAAATTAAATTGGGTAATATTTACCATCTAAAGGTCACTTAAACCCGGGACATAAAGTACTTACAATTGTAAGTCGCCCTTGGGGTATTTATCTCTAATATGAGATTCCCTTGTGGTCTAACCGGGAAAAAGTACGAATCGGTTGAGGAGTTTAATCTCATAGTGGCAAGTTGGCCATGGTAGCTTAGTGATTAAAGCAGTCGCTCAATGCGGAAGATCCGTGGTTCAAGTCCCGGCTATGGCATTGAATTTTTCAGTCCTGATTGCAGCTCTTAAATATCATTAAATGTTTTTAAGTAGTGAAAAAAATCCTTTTTTAAAACTGCTTTGCACATTCAAATGTCTGCAGAGAAGCATGGCAGTGACAGTTTGCAATATTTGAGTAAAGTAAAGGTGAATTGAAGTATTTGATTGAAGCTGATGTTATTACATGCAGAGAAATAAATGGTTGTTTTTATGGAGTTGTTTATGTTAAAATTCTTTTTTGTGTGAACCAATGTATAAAGGGATTATAAAATGCTTATTTGGATCTTTAGATAAAACGTTTGAGACTATGTATGCAAATTTACATGCAAATCAGAGGTAAAGTAAAATATAAGGAATACATTTCACACCGAAATATGCAAAACTGAGGAAAGAAACCAAAGAAAGCCGAAGTGTGTTGGCCCAGTGTGGTTAAAAGGTAGCGCAAGGGTGACTTAAACATATCGCTGGGCTTTTAAAAATGGCAGGTCGGGAAAAAATGTTCGTCGAGGTGTCTGTGGAATATTTATATGATGTAATGTAAAAACCAATAGGTTTGTCATTTTCATCTAAAAACTCAATCCCAGGTTCTGTAACACACACCACTGCTAGGTTGAACAACAAAAGCACAACGCCACTCCGCGTACCTGCTCTGTATGCGCCCGCTGAGAAGGTTGGTAAAATGCCACCTGCATCTGTAGGGACGGCATATACAGAACCGAGCATACATACTGGGCTAGGTATTGTACTCCCTTTTATATACCAGTGTGTCATAGATATTATAGCATGCGATTGTTTTTGTTGAACCTTTGTACACACACTGCATATCGATTACATTAACATCAAAATATATCGCGCACTTATGATTTATTTTAAATAGGTTGGCCTATCTGTGCAGTGATACTTCTGGGCAACCCTGGCTGCATTTGAATTGAAATGCTCAACTTCGAAATAAACATTACACTGGACTGGGGCAAGGAATGATTTATGATATCTACCAGTGTGTTCTCCCCAAAGAGATCATTTTGGTCGTCCTGCAGTACACTGTGAACGCGTGTCTTTTAATAACTGATCAACAGATTATGTCGGATTTCCTTTTTAAGGGTTCTTCTCATTTTGGAGAATAATAAATATGGACAGCATGCACCGCACTTCCTGTGAGTGTGTAAAATCACCCTAATTGAATTCAGTTACGCTGTAGAATCACTTTAACGGTACTGGATTGTGAAAAATGGTGCAAAACTTTCCCATCTGTTAAGTATTGTATAGCTATAGGCCTTTCCGCATTTAATCGTACAAAATTATATTACAGGGCTGTAAGTATCTAAACATAAAGTTCGGATCTCTTTTACAGAAGAGAGAGAGAGAGAGAGAGAGAGAGAGAGAGAGAGAGAGAGAGAGTTGAGTAAGGAAACCATTATTCTGCTTAACCGTTAAAATTACAGCCTTGTGTTTTTTAAAGTCCATAAGAATAAGGACTGTATAGTAATCAGAGTATTGCGAAAGGTTTCTCTTCTTCTTTATGTGATTATCCTCCCCTTATGTAGGACTTACACCCCCTAGGACTTACAAGCCAGTGCCTAGAGTCAGACGCCTGTCGAGGACCACAGGAACCTATGGACCGGACAGAGTAAAGACCTGGAAGCAAGTGGTCAGCCAAGCACCAGGTATGAAGAGAGGAAGAGGATGATATGAAATGCAGGCGAAATCGATGATTGGAAAGGTGATGTTCAATTTCTTTCAAGTTTGTAGTATACATTCTTTGAAGGTGAAAGAAAATTCCTAGATACTCTTTTTAATATAAAGTAGGTATATTATTTATTTAGAGCTCAAATAATTAAATGCATTATTGAGTTTTAGGAAATTGTGAGTGTTACAGAGTTTTTAATCTTCTTTCCAGGAAAACGTTTAATGTAAAAATATTAGAGTGTAATATTTGGTTGTAAATGATACCAACGATTCAAAAATTTACATTTTTAAATTTTAGATCAGGTAGGGTATTTTGCGTGAAACTGAACTTTCAGTTTTCGATTTTTTTTTTTGGAAATTTATATAAATGAGATTATGAGGATTTATTTTCTGCAGTAATTATGTTGAAAAAGTATTGCGATAAAATTGTATATAGATTGGTTGAAATTAATAAAATTTAGTAATTTCAGTATCGAGTACTCTTTAGGTATAAATTTTAGTATTTACCCCATTGTTCTCATTTTGAGTTTTTGCTATCGGCAAAGTTATAGTCTGACATAGATATCCGTATCGTTTCCGAAAATTAATGTTTATGTTATTCCGAGGACCCCCTAAACGTAAGTTTCTAGAGAAATGTCTACGTGAAATTGTGGAATGCAACGCAGTACTTCCTCTACCACTATTAAGAGGCAGAGAACGTACGAGATACTCCTAGGAGCTGTTCTACATTTCCAACAATTACTAATGCGCTTTCTTTGTGATGATGGTTAGAAGAGTGATAGGTAAGTAGATTACTAGCCCATCTAATTGTTATGTGAGACAGAACGCCAAAGCAGTGTTTCCAATGCACCCACCGTTGTATGGAAAAGTGCATATGATGAAACATGATGGACAGTCATGGCGCCCCACCCTGCAAACAGTAGTACCAGTGAAAGCACACACCTTCACTTGACCCTATTGGCAAACGGGACACAACTCCATTGCCAATATGTTTCACTTTTCATCTAAATCATCTAACCTTGCCCTTGGGAGTCAATGTAACCTGAGCTGACTTTCGTCTCATTTCTAATGCCCTGCGTTGTTAGAAGAAAGAACAAGAACAACTATTTGAAGGCAGAATTAGCACTGGCATGCATCCCGAGGAGCTAGGCTTTTACTGTATCTCATAAATACAAATTTGTTGTAACCGGATGAGCAAACATTCCAGATTCTATTACAGTGTATGTCATGTGTGCTTTGTGTTGTTCAGAAGCAGCCGTTAACTACCTTGTGCATTGCCACATCCGAGTGAAGCTTTTGTATTACAAGACAGGTAGTTTTAACCTTCTTTCAGGGTCCAGAAGTTGAGACTATCAAACTATTTCTTCTCTTGAAAATTAATTGTTCTTCCACACTATCCGTGTATAGGGTAAGGTTGTAAAGGGGTAGAATGAGACTGAAAAATTCAATGTCATAACCGGGATTTGAACCACGGATCTTGCGGTCTCCGTCCGACGCTCTAACAGTGCGAGTGGGTTGGAGAAATTAATGTGTCGGCACGTTGCTATGGTAGCTCAGCGGTAGCTCGTGTAAACTCAATTCAACTCGACTAGATTATACTGTCCCCTATAAGTTGGTCAGGCCTTTATATAGACCCCAAATAGAAAGGGGACATTCTAGAAACAGACAAAACGAACCTTTGGGAGCAGGGAGACGGCACACAATGTTCTGCATAGGCAATTCTTCAGTCATTAGCCGTGCCCAGAACCAGGTAGCCAAGGGGCCACGCACCGACCCCGGCGGTTGGCCGGCAGCTAGTACTGATACTGTGTCAGCACGGGTAGTGCCATTATTTTATAAATGTTTAATTGTGTGCTTTTCAACGTCTTTTCTTCCATGTGTTTCTTGTAGCAGTCTAAATACCTATGCAAAACGTATTCATTTTGCTTTTCTTCGTCCATTTTTGGCGATAAGACAAATAATTAAACTTATCCACCCGCTCTATTGTTTTACCATTAACAGTTATTTTACATCTCAAGAAGTTTTTGCCAATGGATGATTTATGTATTAGATGTTTTATTATCTAACCAACTCAATCTTATTAATTTCTGAATAGCGGGGCAAGGGGAATATAATAGAAAAGATGGTCGGGAGAATAAGTTGGCTTATATCGCAGGGAAGAGAAGGTATAGAGGATACCAGAGAGAGAATGAATGTTGGTGGGATAATGGGTACAAAAATTTAAGAGGAATAATAGTGGCGTTCTGCCAACCATTGGCCGAAAGGTTATGCCTTGTCCAAGTGGACTTGACAGTAGCGCAAGGAGCTTGAAGGGTGCATTCTGGATATGGGTTTTGAGCCGTGAGTTCTGAAACTTTCGGTGTATTCGGTGTACAGCCGGCGCATTCTGGTGGGTGGTGAACTGTTGCATATTTGCTCGGATTTGAGCGGAGTTGTTCTCCAAAACTCTAGAGTACAGTCAATGGTGTCCAGTTGCTGTTGAGTGCTCTTATGTGGTTGGAGCACGTATATGAAGTAGTCTGACGTTCGTGAATGTGATCCTCCAGGGCTGTGAGCTACACTGTCATGTTCAGGAGCTCCGCGTAGGCCCTAGATTTCCTTCTGGAGGCTGTGGGACATGGTGTATTGTGCTGAACCTACTGGTTTTTGTGGCGGCGGCGGCGTCAGCAGTGGTGGCGTAAGTTGTACCTTCCTGCATCGTTACCTGCCCCGTACTGTGTAGTGTGTAACCACCACAGGTGACACAGTAAAGACGATTTGCTGCCCATCTTCGGTATTACTTAAGATAAATCGATCTTTGCTTTAGTGTCATCAGAATTTTCCCATTTATCCTAAAACTATCACATAATTCAGGAGTCAGCAAATTGGTTATCGCGATTCCAGGAATGATGACGTCAGGGAACGCAACCCGGCATACACATATGTATCGTAATGCACGGTTATCAAGGGATTTCGGAAGCCGCAGTTGCGGAGTAACAACTTCTCTAACGCACGTTTGATTTATATACATGTTTGATACATATATACAGACTGAGAAGGCTTTAACATTAATTTTTCATCCTATTCTTCATCTTACTTATAGCTTTACAATTTTGCATATATTTAAGGTTAATTCACAAGTAAATACTGACGTCAACAGAGCATGATGTTTTATCTGTCAATCGCAATCTGCTTTTAGATTTTATAAACTTCATTTTAGACATAAAATTGCTCACACACATATATGTTGGTCTAAACAAAGCGGAATTGTTGCCACATCCGGTTGTCTAAGTAAATCTAACACAGCCGTATTTTTTGATCGCGATTTTAAAATTTATTTATCTGTAAATTCACAACTTCAATTCGTAATTGTGGGTTTACTGTGTGAATGTCCATGTAAAAGAATTTGCAAGAAGTTGAAAATTAATGTTCATTGCTTTGTTATCATGAAACTTTTTCTGTTAGAACTCTTTTTTACTTTCTCTACTGGTAAGTAAAGGAAGTATTGTATTCCACCCAAAAATTCGATGTCGAGATTTCACCGGAAATATATGTTTTGAGACCACCTGAATTAAAAAAAAAAAAAAAAAAAAAAAAAAAAAAAAAAAAAAAAAAAAAAAAATTAGAAGAAGGTCCATGAGTGTGTCTGTCAGTCTGTGGACAGCATAACTCAAAAACGAAAAGTCGGTTAAAAACCAAAGCTGATATTTAGGTTTAATGTCTTTCAAGAATGCAACACGAAGATTTTGAAGAAAGTAGCCGTACCTTAAACTACCCTTTACATGGAAAATTCTTCGAAAATTTTGATTTTCTTGAAAATGGTTCTAACAATTATGACTGAAATGCCATATGTTTAAGGTATTTTGCATGACAAATGAAATGCATATTTTGAATTTTCTGGCTATAACCTATGCAGTCCTATTTACTCTGGATAACTTTTGAATAACTCGTAAACCGTAAGAGATAGACAAAATCTTATTATACAAAAATGTACATCTTGTTTAAACACAGAAATTATGTCTAAATCATTTTTGTTTGTTTGTAGAGTGAACCATTTCGGAGATATTCCTTGTTGTTTCTGTTAGTTTCGGAAAACTTAAAACTTTCGTGAAACGGAACATCGTTGTTCAGTTTTTTACATGTTAAGCGTGCAAAGAGAACAGGATCTCAAAGCTTTAAAAGGTTTGACTATCGTTCATATATCCTAATATTCCCATTGCAACTACAAGGAAATAAACAAGATAATTTACACAAATGTGTGTCTCAACTAAGACGAAGAAGATATACTAATAAGAGTTTGTAAGAATAGTTAGTACAAGAGTAGAGAAAGTCATGTGAGTGCAACACATCAGATTTTTAACTTTGCTAACATAGCTACATAAATATGTAAGAAGGTTCCTTTGCGTTTTCGTGGTTTCGAAACAGCCTTGTCGCATCAATATGGTTTACACCAGTGCTTGTGTGCCTTTGAACTCGTGTTGCTTGAAAGAGCGAGGATGAAGCATGGCGAAGTGTCGCTTTGTCCCTGACTGTGATATTATGTCATGTCATCAGCCGTTGCACATTTGCCGGCCCCTGACATAATATATTATGCCAATAATACCTACACCACGACGACGTGATGACAGGCTAAGAATAGCTCGAGATAGCATTAAACAGACAGATGGAGCAGCAATCCCATAAGAGCCCACTGTTCAATTAAAACAATAGCACAGAAAGGCAATTACCCATATGACGAAATCTATTAGCAAGTTATGCAAGAAAATAAAAGGTGACTACACAACTAAGACCATATGTTGGACATGCGTAGTCATGTAAAAAAAAAAAAAAAAAAAACACACACACACAAACACACAAACACACACACACACACACACACACACAAACACTCGCACATATGGGTTGGGCAAGCGGATATGGGGGCACACTTGTAATTTAATTTTCTTACTGATGTTGGTATTACTACGTATTGAGAAGCCGTGCGTACATTAGAGTTGTGTCGACCTATTATGGAAAGGATCTGTGATTATCTCAAAGGAAACTACAATCCAGCAGAAACTAAACGTGTAAGAAATGTTTGTCATTTAGTTACTTGAACTGTAAGATTCTATCCGTTGCACATAAGGCGTTTAGGGAAAACGAAGATGTAAAATTATGTTCTAGATACACACATGGTGACATCAGGGATCCATCTAATGGCGAGGAAGCTTACTAGAGGAAATGTCTCTAGCCTGTCTGTCTTCTGAGTTATTTTCTATTTGACTGCAAAGAGGGGCAGAAGGACACGGCTCAGATGGGATAAAATGACAGCAATTTTCGCGTCGCAATTAATACAATCAACTTTTAAAACATGTGTAGATGTAAATGATATCCAAGTAATGGTTTGCATTATATTTATTGAAGTTATATTCAGCTGCGTGTACTTTTTCACATTAAAATAGAGAACCTGATGATGAAAATGAGATTCTTGATTCTTAGAATTAAATTCCCTTGAAGAACCTTTGGGAATCCCAAATACTAAGAACAAGACAACACAAGAACGTCAGACTGAAGCTTCTACACCCTCGAAAAGCTTCTAACAGCTAAGTCCTCCTCCAGCAACCTCCCTGGGTGTTAATAGTAAACCAGGAACCAAATGGAATTCCAGAAAATCGGAAGTTTTAAAAACACCGGGCTTTATAAGCCATTTAAAAGCTAGGAAAACTGCCAACACTGAAAAGAAAAGGGCAGCAGTAACAAAAGTCCGGAAAGTTAAGAAGAAGACATTGTAACATGCTGCAACTAATTCGTTTTTTTCTATTCTTATATCTTGTTTCAGAATATTTAATTCTCAATTTGTTTAAATGAATTTTCAGTGCTTCTATTAAAAATAATTTGTGGCTCTACAATAATTACTGTGGCCTTCCTTTTGAAAAATGTCCTTAACCTGTCCGTTTGCCCCACCTTTACCCAATTGGCGACCGTGACAGTATGATCCAGATAATTAAGCAAAACAAAAAGTCTCAATGCAAAGTTTCTTGCTAATCATCACAAAATAAACCTTCTATAAAGCCGAAGTGTTTTTCAAATTTATGCGTTACAAAGCGTGCATCTTTAGTGCCAGAAAGTTCTGCATTTTTGTCATACAATTCCTTTTGCTCAAATGCATTTAGTCTTTTCCCGTGTGGTTTTGAGTCGCTTTTGTGGATAAGAATAATGATAACTCGGAATATGAAAATAATATATAAAAAATCTAGAAAATTTAGGAGATTTATCTTTAGCTTTACTAATACAAATAACGTACAACTTTGTGACCTCTTAGATGAATCCTGTGACGTGTCTCCTGCTATAAATTGAAGGTTGAATGCCAGGAATGAATTAATCATCTGTTCGCTATAACCTTGAAAGCAGTTAACCTTGTTGTTTATGGTGGCAGTCATTCTGGGTTACCTTTATTAGCAACCAGCGTAATTGTGGTGTAATGAGTAATTTTGGTATTTAAAGCTGCTTGTAAACTAAGCCACCTGAGATCTGAACCTTCCTATCAATAGAAAAGTCTCTGATGAACGATAGCAGAACTATATTCATGTTTATAGATGGTTCATTGGCCTAGTGAAGGAAGAAAAATATAAAGGAGTCAGCAGAGATTGTTACGGTACGGGAGTTATCATAAAACACGTGATGTGTTTCATTCACATAAACTTCTCAATCCTCTATCGTTTAATAGTGGGTATACAAATTATGCTTACTAAAGCTTATCGATCCATTTATTCTTCGTCAATAAGTTATCCTCCTGTTTGTAAGACTTAAACCTCCAAGGACTTATTAGCCAATGATTTTGGTCAGTAGCCTGTCGAGCAGCAAACAAACTTTGTATCATAACAGACACAGGATGGGTTAACTAATAAGCCCAATGTGTCGTATGGCAGCGAAGAAGGAAGAAATGAAATGTAGTGCTGAAAGGGAAGATAGGAAAACTCGCGTATCAAATTACGTCACCCAGCATTTGCCTAGCGAGAAAACCGCGAAAAAGCCTTCGGCCAGGTTAGTTTGAACCTCGTTAGTTTGAACCTCGTATCTTCTGAATGCGAGTTGCACACGTTACCGTGGCGCCACCTCGCTCTGTTGGTTTTCTGTCTATTTCGTTTTAATACAGAAAAAAAAATTGCAGAAAAGCTTCACTACACATTTTGTTATGGATACAAAGAGAACAGCAATAGAAAAATGATCAAGAACTTGTCTCAAACCTTAAAATGCCATATCCTTTCCATGAAATCGCGAGAAACAACTGAAAATCGACAGGGCTTAAAACAATGACATGGTATTGAACAATTTGAACAATTAGTAATTGTTATGTAAGAAATGTACTATGTCACAAAAAAAGTTATTTGTAATAAATTGCATGTTTTAAACAGATCTACATTTTTTGAGCAGTATATATTCATCTAGCACTTAACGTTTACCACTTATGCAAGGTTACAAAAAATTCCTTCCGAATGAAGGGAATTTTGCAGGCTAACTTCACGATTTATATTTTATTTTTAGTGTAAATATCTTTAATATCTATAGCATATTTTGATCAAAATGGTCAAGAGACATGTTTTAGAAAATACAAAATTTGGAAAAATGTTCATGCAAAGTGTAGTTTGAGGTTGGAGATTTTCTTGAAAATCTTTATGTAGCATCTTTGGAAGATGCTGAACTAAGTTTTGAAGAAGTTTAATGCTCCCTTTTGGAAACCAATTTGAAAAAGAACTGTGAATATAACTTGGAGCTAATTACTTACTTTATATTGTTTGGCTAATTCATTTTAGAGCATGTATTTCAAGCCAACGTGGAATACGACAAAAAGAGTATTTGCATAAATTTTAAATAGAAATATTGCTATAAAGACGTTTAAAAATCTGAATTCTATGTGTTAATTATTCGTCTCCTTGAACTTTAACTATACGTGTAATTTCTTTATAAATAACAAGTAATAATACATTTGTTAGTAGTTTTGAAATAATCCAATAAATATTATTATATTTACAATTTTCCAAATACGTAGTTTGGACAATATCTCAATGATTGAACTCGTTAAGAAGGTGCGCGTATATGTATGATTAGACAACGTGTTTGAATTCATAATTTGCGAAAGATCAGTAGATGTTATTCCCAAACGATTTCTAGTATTTTATTTGTTATGTTTATATATTTTCCGTTAATGGTGTTTGAATTACACATAGATTTTTAAGTAAATTCTCTGTTTACAATCTCATAGTAAATACTAACTCTCAACGCGTATGTGGTTTAAGTCATTTTATGTATTATTCCATGTATTTTCACGCTCAATAGCTATTATTTTGCTAAGTATAATCTTCTAGCACTAATTATATGAACACTTTTATTGATTATA
The DNA here is from genome assembly GCA_030765045.1 of Tenodera sinensis. Classification (NCBI taxonomy): domain Eukaryota; kingdom Metazoa; phylum Arthropoda; class Insecta; order Mantodea; family Mantidae; genus Tenodera; species Tenodera sinensis. Next base: position 316,445,678 of record CM060964.1, read on the forward strand.
GGCACAAAATCCTCTGCTATTCTTGTCTTTTTCGTAGAACGCGTCTGGAATGTATATAAGGTTGTCTCATAAGTTTGTTCGTTTTGCTCCCAAGTTCCAGCTATAGCGCCTGAAAACCCTGAACCGTCTGTACACTCAAGTTATCACAGTTGCCTAACCACCCCTACAACCAGACTCGCTATTGGATACGCCAATGTGTGTTTGTGACTGTTGTAGGATGGGGCAGCGTGAACTTGTGTTTACAAACTATGGAAAGTAAAAATGAACATTTCCGACATCTTATGCTGTTTTACTATTGTAAGGGCAAAACCACCTCACAATGCTGGCAGAAAATTTGCGCTCTCTACGGGAAAGATGCAGTAACGAATCGAGCATGTCAAAAGTGATTTTGTCGATTCTGAGCTGGGAATTTCTACCTAATGCAGAAAGTTTGGTAACTACTCTGTCGTAGCTGTTCTGCAGGAGAGGTGTGTTCCCAGGCGTTCTTAGTGATTGAAGCTTAACGAGAAAAGAACAAACTTATGAGTCAAACTTATAGAATCACTATGTCGAATGAAGCTTTGCATTGTTAATTCGAACTTGTAAAGTTCTCAAACAATCCGATGTGATCATTATGTTACGTTTTTGTAATGATATTTTAATTAACTAATTATTATGTATTATTATGTTTATTTTATTAAATGATTCTGGTTCTTGACATATTGTTTCACAATTATATTATAATTCTCTTATTGAAAATCATCGCTTGTGTGCATGTGTTTCCAAAACGGCTTCAGCGTGACATCACCTCCGGTATGATAATTCTTATTACTTTCAATATCAATTATCTATATCTTATTGTGGTTTCATTTCAATATGTTGTAATTTTTCCCTAGGGCGTCTTCCCCTTATTCAGAGGTTACCCTCATCGCCCGGCCGCTGCGTCCTCCAGCCGCAGCCAAGGCCACGGAGGAGTGCAGGTTGGGGGTGGCGGGGGTCAGCACGCCGACTCCCCCAACCGTAAGGCGACTACTTTGACCTTTTTAGGGACGCTACCTTTCTATCAGGATAGCTCCTCAATTGACCCCCCAGGGACCTAACGAGGCTGAGTGCACCCCGTACCAGACCTCCCAGCGGGGGAAAAATCCCATGCCGGTACCGGGGATCGAACCCGGGTCCTCCGCGCCACAGGCAGGCGCGCTACCACAGCGCTACGGAGGCGGTCATGTTGTAATTAGTTATAATGATTTTAGCAGTATAAAATACTGTTTCAGTACCAGGTTTGATATTTATCTGACTTTTCGTTTTTTAGTTATGTAGTTGTCTCTCTTTCTTTCTCTGCCTCTCTCACATACATACACGGACATCTTTCTAATGTTTTTAGGGGGTGGTACTGGGGGCTCAAAATATACCTGTATTTCCGGTAAAATATAGACATAGAATTTTTCGGTGCAATACAATACTTATACTTAATATAGTGTACAGAAAGTAAAAGGCATGCAGTAACTTCGTGCGATGGGAAGTAATCGCTATATACTTTCCAACTAACTGCAGTCATACGGTATATCGTTCCCATAGCTTCTGGTAGCTAGATGAATGCCATCCCAGAGGTCGGTGTGGAGCGCAGCAATGAAAATTGCACATTAGGATGAGCGAATCGAAAGTACAGACACGTTTGGCATTTTGGGTCAAAGGATGATATACAAATTTTGATTAAGTCAAAATAATTCGCAGTGAACCCATCCGTGTAGAGAGCACCCTGCGAGAACCTTATGGCAGTTACAATGTGCTTCAAATCCTTGCAACTGATACTGCAATCAATGGGGTGCTTTGATGTTGTGTTACATAGAAAACACTCCCATAATAGCAACCATTATATCCCACCGCATTGAGTGGAGTGGAGTGTTAAATTTAAGGGCCCGTCGACAGCAAGGTCATTTGGGCCCGCAGCGCATTGAGAAGCAATATAGAGCAAATATGGAATGTAGTACATGATCCGTACTGGTTATTTTAATACGTCCTAAAGGGTTTGTTTGTGCTGCATAACTGTCAAAACCTTCCTCTACAACTCACGCATAAACTAAAGCAATTAACTTTAAGAGGACTAGAAAAAGTCAAAGCCGGTAAAACGGACTGTGAATATGAACAGAATAAGATTGCTTTTCTGTAATTCAAATGCTAATTTAGGTTTTGAAACATTATATTAAGGTAAGAAGTGTTTGAAATTTCTGTAAACTGCATAAAAGCAAAGAAATGTTTGAGACTGATGCGATGGTCACATTTAATACTTTTTTTTTTGGTTTGGCTTTAATTTGTGTTTGTATTCTTTGTAATGTCCTCGAAATTCAACTACCGTTTTGGCAACTTCTCCTCACCGTTTATGGACTTATTTTTTATGTGTTTAACGATTAAGCGTAAATTCTTTTGTTCATCCACATCCAAGTTTGATTTTCATTTCTCTCAAAGCTACAGAAGAAGGCTTTGATGGTGGTTCATCTCAAAAATAAGCCCATTGGCTTGTCGTGTCTTTCCATATACAATTTATTTTTCTAATATTTAATCATATACTTGTACCAACTAATTTTTGTGAGTAGTAACCTGTTTTTGCAGAATGAAGACTACACATATATGAAGAGCTGACGTTGTTCATTTTGACCCAATCTGCCACCTCTGGTAACAAAATTGTGAGATTTAATTGCAGACTCAAATGAAATAGAAATATTGAAGCAGTATCTTCTTGCGGTGAAGCTTTCACACTTCTTAGATTTTGACACTTTAATCTGGCAATCATGCGATTACAAGTATTTCAAGAATACTACTAAGAGACCTATAAGCTTAACAAAGGAGACAATATCTGAGATTTTTAAGAAAATAATGTTATTTGCTATTTTTCAATGTAAATGAAGATTTAAAACAACAAATATCTCAAAAATCCCATAAAATTAATGAACCAGTTATAACCCACTAACTAATGTCTCTTATGCTTACCTATACTCAGTTACAAATCATTATAGGTAATATTTGTACGAACTCTTCCTGCATAACGTTACTCCCATTTGTTTGCTTGTGTCTAGTATCTGATCTATTTAGAAATGTGAAGCAACACTATCACTCTGGGATCTGTTGAGGATATCTTGTTTTAATTTCACATTCATGCCTCTTGCACACCGTTTAAGCAAGAAACCTGTTTCCTGCCCTAACAATATTCCTCGATCCATTCTTTTTCCGTGCAGTTACATGATCTAGAATGCTGATTGCAGCAACAGCGGTAGAGATGACCGGAACGCTCTCATAAAGACATTTTCCTACAAGAGGATGCCACGCTCCGAATACGGTAAAATGAGTGATGGTGTTGGTGGTCACAGTTACTTAACTCTGGCATACAGTGGCGTGTGTGTACAGTGCATACGGCTTATTGTGGTGTGCGTAACAGCGGGTAGCCATCCTTCCTTCTGTGTTGTCATAAGAAGGATGGAGTGAATATCCTCCACTTAGGGGCTTGTATGAGGTTGTCTCATAAGTTCGTTCGTTTTGCTCACGAGTTCCATCTATAGTGCCTGGAAACCCTGAACCCTCTTGTACGTTCAAGTTATCATAGTTGCCTAACTACCCCTATTAGGTCAACAACCAAACTTGCTATTGCATACATCAGTGTGTGTTTGTGACTGACGTTGGATGGAACAGCGTGAACTTGTTTCCAAACTATGGAAAGCAAAAAGGAACATTTCCGACATCTTATACTGTTTTACTATCGTAGAGGTAAAACCGCCTTACAATGCCGACAGGGGTGCTGTCTACCGTGAAGATGCAGTAACGAATCGAGCATGTCAAATGTGGTTGAGTTGATTTCGAGCTGGGAATTTCTCCCTAAAACAGAGAATTTGGCAACGACCCTGTGACAGCTGTTCTGCGGATGAGGTGTGTTCCTAGACGTTCTTAATGGTTGAAACGTAACGCGAAACGAACGAACTTATGAGACAATTTTATATTGAAATACGCGTCGCGACAGTGTACACAGGGCACATATTTCTACTGCGTTCATATGCTATCCTGTCGTAATTTACACATATCCTCTTCCTTCAGTACTGCACAAAGAAGGGCTCAAATTGCAAATTTCAACATTTAAAATATATGCTTTGAACACATCAAACGTGACATTTAAGTAATTTTTACTTTTTCTGCTACTTACCTGCAGTAAGTGCAGGAAGTATTGCATTCCACTCACAGATTTTACCGTTAATATAAGTTTTGAAGCCCCCGAATCCAAAAAGAAACATAATTTTTAGCAAAAGGTTTGAGAGTGTATTTGTCTGCAACTGCGAGCAGCATAGGTTAAAAAAGAATGTCAGATTGATACCATTGAAGTTCTGGACCACTCAGAGATGGGTCATGAAGATTTTCAAGAAAATCTCTCAACCCAAATTACCTTTTACATGGAACATTTTTCGAGGCACTTTACTTTCTCGAAAATATTACTAATGATTTTGATTAAAACACCAAGGCTGGTATGAATACAATTTTATCTCCTACTTTTTTGGCACGGTTTGGAAAAGGAGCTTTATTTCATAAGACTGGACGCAATACCGCGTGCTTTGTTATGAAGTATCTCCTACATCATGGAGAAATTGGTTTCCTGGGAGCATATGGTCTATTTTGATAAGAATAAGAAAATAGTAGGTGCTATAATAATGTAGCATGTGCTGTCAAATTTTGAAGGTCACTCATTAGAACACTTCACTGTGTTATAGCTTTTTTCTGTCATGCCGATTTTATGCCCATCATTCAACGGAAACCGTTGTATAAACTCACTGAACGTTAGAAGAAGTTGATTATAAAATTTCGAATGGGTTTAATAGAAATAACTTTGATTGGATATCTGAACACTTCCTTGGAGAGATTTAGAAACTTGAAGGGGTGCCATAACCAATAACCAAAGAATGAGGATTCTTCTTGGCTACATCGAGCATCCAGATTTCAGAGTAGTGTTGGTGAGAACATTGGAGTTCATCGCATGACAGTTATGTACCTCAAATGTTTCTGGAGTTATAGAAGTCATAAAGCGGAAAGTCAGACACTGGATTAGATTTCGATCTTCTGTTGATGAGTTTCAAAGAGAGGAAAGCATGTTGCAGGGGCAGTTCCATTTCCCTTCAGCCATCGGTGCTATAGATTGTTCCTATTGCAAAGCCTCCTGTACACGGCGATGAATATGGTAATAGAAAGGGTTTCTGAAGCACCAACATAGAGACAAGTCGTAATGACAAAGAAGAAGTTACAAGTGCTGATGCATCAGGGCTAGGCTCAGTACATGACTCACGTGTGTGGATAAATTGAGATATTCATGAGATAATAAGACGGAATGAAGTTGATGCAGTACTACTAGGAGATTCTGGTTACAGTGTAACTCCGTGGCTTATGACTCTTTTCAGAAATGCCATCACTGCTGAACAAGTCATACAGTAGATGTACACCCGTGGACATACACACACACACACACACACACACACACACACACACACACACACACGCACGCACGCACGCACGCACGCACGCACACACACACACACACACACGAGGACCTTTTTGTAAACATTCTTTTTCTGGATTCAGGGAGCCTCAAAGCATGTGTTTCCGGTGAAATCTGTGTGTGTGAGTGAGAGAGAGAGAGAGAGAGAGAGAGAGAGAGAGAGAGAGAGAGAGAGAGAGAGAGTGTGAACACCATAACTCAAAAAGAAAAGTCGGTTCAATAGCAAACTTGGTAGTTAAGTTCAGCATCTCCCAAGGATGCGGAACAAAGATATTCAAGAAAATTCCTCCACCCCCAACTATACTTTATATGTAACATTTTTCAAATATTTTTATTTTCTTAAAAATGCCCCAAACGATTTTGATTAAAATACCATATGTTTAAGATATTTTTATGACAAATGAAACTTAAATCTTGAATTTTCTGGGTATACTGTCAGAAAGACTCTTCATTCTGGATGACTTTTGCATAGCTAGTAAGTCTTGAGAGATAGACAAAATCTCACTACACTATGTAGATCTCGGTAAAATACACAATTTATGTCAAATACATTTTTTGTGGGGTGAACCATTTCGGAGATATTCTTTGTTATGTCTGAATTTTCCAATAGTTATACTTTTCTCAAATGGGAAATTGTTATTTAGTTTTTAGTCCTGGAGTACACAGAATAGAGTTTCAAAGTATCACACAGATGTCCTTGGAATCGCAAGTTATTGAAAGCTTGTTTATTATTCTCTAGAATTTGTAGTTAATATTACGCCAAATCAGTTTAGTATTGTTTGAAGTGGTTTGCCATTGACCTTAGTGCTGTTTCATGTTTTGTACCGCTTGTGAGTAAAGAACTGTGAGTATTGTGGTTTATATTCGCTTTCAGAGTCGGCTAATCTAAACAACATGGGTTACACCACTCGAGCCCAGTGCTTCAAGCAGTGCTTCATCGAATTAGTTATGTTCAAGCATATCAGAGTATGTTGTTCCTTAAAAAGGAAAACGCCACTGCGATTGTCGCAGCCAATTATGTTCCCACTATTGCTTTTGTACAACAGTTAGCTGCTAAAGTTAATCCATCATATAAGATTTGCTTCAAATATTTCAAACAAAAGGCTGTCTATTATAAGAAGGTCTCCCCTATCTGTTTCAGCATAAGGAAAAGGGGAAAAAAATAATGTTGAACGGGATTCGAACTAATTTTAGCCCATCATTGTTAATTTAAACGAACAGACCTTAGCCAGTTACGCTATAGGCAACACAGAACTGCGCCTCGCTGATTAAACTCACGGCTCTAAGTCTAGCACCCAACACTGGAATAATTTTAGTTCTAGTCCACAATTTAATAAAACACCATAAGAACACATTTCCTGCAGTTGTGCTCAAGATAAATGTGTAATGTTAGCTCATTAATGTAGAAGAATTGCTGAAATATTGCTGTTTAAAACTGTGAGGTGAGTGAGCTAAGAGGTGACATGGCTGCCACGTCCTTTGAACAGCAAGGGAAGCACATGACTAATTTAATTCTCATACCATCTATGCAAGCACGCCTGAGAACTAGGTGACCTTTCGCGCAGGTTTAGCTGAAGGTGCGTGTTTACTTTTGTGAAAGATAATACATTGACGCACTAACCGAACTACCTCGCCATTAATACTGTAATGCTGGCCGCGGCGCACAACAAAGGATGATCGGGGTGAGGCTGCCCCACCCCAGTGGCGGTACGTGCATCAAAGGCGCTCAAAGTCAGGCTCCCTCACGCGAGCAAACACGTGATGACAATCAGAGCAGCAGAACCAAAAGGGGTTTTCCAGATTATTGGAGAAGTGTCAGCAGGCGGCGTATTCGTAGAAGTTCGAGAAAGTCGAAGTAACGAGCAGAGTGAGTGAGTGAGTTACGGACAGGAGTCAGTCAGCTCTTAGTTTAAGTGTGTGTGACAGTGAGTGTGTGTGTGTGCGTGCATGTGTGTGTGTGTGTGTGTGTATCAGCTGCGTGTGTCGTCACGTCGTGAAGGAAGATAGCGAAGTAGTTATGAGTGTTGAGTGATTGTATTTTCAGAGTTAGTGTTTGAGAGACGAGGAAAGTGAAATAAGACAGTGAAAGGTCTGAGTCAAGGTTATGAGAAGTAAACAGTTGTGAGTTGTAATATCACATGACTAAAGACTGTGTTAACGTCAGTAAAAGAGAATTGTGTGTTTGTAGATTCAGTTACAGGAAAATAAAGCGAAAAGTACTGGACTGGGCTTTTGCCATTTTGTCACAATACTTTCTTATATTTTCCTACTTAAGTTTTACCTAATTTTGGGTGTTTATTTCAGGAGCTGCAAATATGACGAAAACATATTACAGAAACACCGATGGAGGTTTTCTACTGTCTTATTACACTGATAGATCTGTGTTGTCAGTTGTCATCGACAAGCCTGACTCCTCCAGAGCACAAGAGCCATGTATAGGTTTGGTAGCTGAAAACGAAAAACAAAAATCTAAATAAGAACAAAATAAGACAACGGCTTTTTGGGAAAGTAAAAAAGGAAGCAAATCAAGAATGTTTTAGAAGAGGCTGCTATCAAAATTCCTAGATGATGACGAAAGTGATGGATCCTTTTGCCTGATTTCTAAGGACAAGTCCTCAAGAAATGTGGCTGAAAAAGAATGGATTCAGTTCCTCCGATGTAAGATATGAGTTCATTTAAAATGTACAAGCAGTGTTTATTTGTCTGAACTGTCGTTTTGATGGCAAATGAAGCTTTTTAAGTGACTTTTTGACTTCTCTTACTACAAGCGTTACTGGGTGAACACAAATGATATTATCTTCACATGTTTGAATCATTGATTCAGATTTTGAGTTATTTTCGTTGCAACAATTTGTTATTTAGCTTGTGCAGGCATACCCCTACAACGGGGTAAGCTGACGCATATGTCGAGATTCAGACAAGTTATAGTTTCTTAATTATCTTTATGAAGTATCGATATATTTTATGTTATAAACGTACCTAGGAAATTAAACTTTCACATAGCTATTCAGAATATTAACTATAATGTAAAACTTAAAGCTTTCACAGCGAAGTTAGTAATTATGGCTTCACGGGCGATTAGGCGCGTTAAATTGACAAATTTCGAGCTTTTGGCCATTGCAAATTCCATGGCCTTCAAACTTCCTGAAGAAGGCCAAGGGGTTTGCAGTGGCCGAAAGTTCGACACTTATTAATTTAACACGGCTGATCACCCGTGAAACCATAATTGTTAATATTAACCATATTAAAGCTCATTAAATAAAACTGTAAAACTTATGCCAACTAAATCCGTGTTCCTCTGAAGGACAGGGACTATGGGTGATCTGAAAAGGCGTAGCTTTAGAACATAGATAGGGAAAACCGACACATTGTGTCATTTCCCCTACATCGTAGTTTTAACCCCGTCCATTCTGCAACACACCGTTAGCTACCAGGCCACGCCCCCCCCCCCCCACTGTTATGTATCTACCTCGGAGAACTGGCCAGTTCTTCGAATAGTGTCAGTGGTATAATCATGTCGCATAACAAGGTAAAAGGATACTTCAAAGTCGAAGGTGAAGTACTTCGTGTTCCTAGTAAAAATGAAGCATTGTAGTTGCTGTGCCAAAAGAAAATGTATGCAATGTAATAACAATTACATAATCTCACGTAATCACAAAAGTAATACACCGTGTTTCTATCCGGTTTCACCTTGAAACTAATGTACCTTGTTTATAAAGACATATGTATACGTAAACACAGAACCGGAAAATAGAGGTGGCCAGCATTTAGCGATGGGGTACGTAGAGGGGGTAAATACTCGATTACATTCCTGTCACCCCTCTACCCCATACCAGCTTTAGAGAGACGTGCACCCTTGACCTGTGTTTGGAGTACATGAGGCACTAACCCTAATAGCTCGATGTGACAGGTTTCTTATGTGTTCCTGAAAAGTTAGGTCTCTATGGACCTATACTCCCAAGAAATGACATAGTTCACTCAGTCCTAAATCGAGATACGAGTAAGTTATTATAGGCAGTTCGCGGGAAATAGTTAGCAAAATGGCGTGGCTTTTATCGGATTGATGGGATTCTCCAACGCCTCCATCATTCTTGGATGAGTCAGAAGGGTCTCTGTATGCGGTGAAATAAGATTTATTCGGTAAATATATACCTACTATAGTAATATAAAAAGGGAGAGAATTCAACTTGGAAACCCATACGGCAGTCATCGATTTTGAAAAAGCTTTTGATAGAGTAGACAAATATTGTGGAAGATAATAGACCGCAGAGGTTATCCATTACATTTGCAGAAAGTTATACGGAGATATAAGAACACAAAGATTGGGATTGAAAACGATAGAAGATTAACAAAGGAAATTGTAACAAATGTAGGTTTAAAACAAGCATGTAGTTTATCCCCAGCACAATTTAAGGTTTATTTGGATAATATTTTTGAAGAATAGAAATGTTTGATAAATAAAGGAATTATAATATATCAGAATGGATAGAACGTAATCTAACTTTTGACAATGAGGATAGACTGCAAATGGGTGTATATCAATTTAACAACATTTATAAAAGTTATAATATGCTAATTTCGAAAACAAAAACAAAGACAATCGCTTTCAAAGATATATATCAAAAAAGCACAAAAATTATGTTAGATGACATGCCAGTAGAACAAACAAAGCACTTCCAATACCTAGGGTGTGATGTGACATGAGGAAGATCACGATATTGACAAAAGGCTACAAAAAATTCAAGGAACTTGCAAAACAATACATAGGACATTAAAAATACGGCTAGAAAGGGACCAAATTTAGATTTTATTCAGTGATGGCTCTACCGATAATATATGTAAGTCAGGCATGGACATTCACAGCAAAACATAAAAGCAAAATTCAAGCAACAGAAATGAGACTTTTTACAACAGTGAAAGGATGCACGAGACAGGAACATATTCACAATGAACAAATAAGAGAGGAGTTGGGGGTTACTGTGTTATGTCAGCTAATAGATGATTGCAGAGAAAAATGGGTAAACCATCTCTCACGAGTGCACAATACACGAGTACCTAAACAAGCTTCAAATTATAAACTTAGGTGGTACAGATAGATTGGAAGTCCAAAGAAACGATGGAGGGAGCAAAAGTGAAACCGTAACGTGTGAAACCCAAACCATGAGGGAAGAAGAAGAACAAGAAGATACCACTGATAAATAACTGTTCTTTCACACATGCCGCTTGTAGGCCATGATGGAAAGCTATAATCGCAGTGAAAAATGTAATGTATAGCCGGTATTTGAACCGTGAATATTTGGATTTTCATGTCGTTGCTCTAACCATGTCTAACCGATTGGTGTGATTGGTTTAATAGTGGTTAACTGTGAAGCCTGCGACTTAAATACGAGATGTAAGTCACTATTGGGGCACATTATCACAAAATTAATTTGAGAACGCATTGTGGTTTATCGACAAAAGATGCAGGGTAATTTAATGTCGTATCGGGATGTTGCCATGGTAGCTCAGTTGGTTAGAGAAACGACAGGGAAAGCCGAAGATCTGTGATTAAAATTCAATTTGAGTGTACCTTCCCAGCATGTACAAGTATACAGTATGATGTGATATGAATTGCGTACAGTGTCTGTAAATGAGAAGTTGGGTAGATGCATAGACGGTAATTCGCCACTGCCGACCTGTGACTACATTGTAGCAAGATGTGTGTTGAAGCAGTTCCCAGGCCGTTGTGTAAGGCTCTATTTACTGATGTCACGAGGAGTAAAGCACCTGTTTTTTATTGTCTGTGTTGCCTGCTTTTCTCTTTTTTGCAAGTACAAGATCTGCATGGTAGTCAACGTGTTGCGCTTCAGGGAACATATGTTTATTTTGCTTACGATATTATACTTTGGTCCAACAGCATATATTGCTATCGTTTAAATATGTCCCACTAAATGTTTTATTTGTGAGCTTTCAAGTTTGAACATAAGAGTTTTATCATGTTCTACTCCTTTCTTCTAATAAGAAGTTAGACCAGAAATTAATGTATTATAGGTTGTATTTGCTAAGAGTTTTAAGTTTTATTTAAAAACAAGCAGCATCGCAACCCAGCTTACTTTTTGTTTCGCATCTATCCCTTCTCCTTCCTTTCCGTTCACTATCCCTTCCTTCTCACTTCTTTTTTCTTATTTTTTCAAATATATCACCTTCACCCTCTTTTCTTTGTGCAACTTATATTTCACGTAATGTTTTCAAAACTCATAAGAATACAGCCTTTTCTTGTAGTGTTAATACAGATTCAAATATAGTAAAACATATAACAATACCCTAAAAGTTAGTGCTTATCTTATTGCAATGTTGCAATTAACAGGATTGTCATATAGCATTTTTAAAAAACAAAAGCTTAATAATAAGCAACCTATGCCGAATTTTTTTATTTTAATCGCTATTAGTACCACCCCTTTCTGGAAAGATAATTAATATTCCAGGTCGCCTGTTTTTCAATATTTCTTATAGAATGAATTATACCTATACCAAGTTTTATAATCATCGGTGTGGTCACTGAAAAGATAATTAGAAGTAGGACAATATCGTCTTGCTTGCAATGTGTGTGCCGTGAGTACATGTGTGGGGAGAGGAAGGGGGTAATACAGGTAATGTGGAACTGTAAGCATCATAGTCGGGATATAACAACAAATCTAATTTAAAAAACAGACATTATTTATACATATAGTGTATTGCCAGAAATATAAACATTTACGTATTGTATTATCTTCTCATTTGAGTGGTTGTTTGTCAAATGGCTATATATATTTCCTAACTAAGTTTTTAAGCTCAGGATACCGTAGTTTATAAAATGATGTATTAGTATGTATCACCATTTTACACAGATATTCAAAGAACTGCGATTGTAGTGGTGAACTTCCTTGTTCTTCTGCCTTCTTACTACCTGACGATGCAATAAGCGATTCTTTTATTTTTTGTTTTGTTTTGTAACACTTCCTATTATATATTGGCGGCGCCGTAGTTGAGTGGTTAGACCGCTCGTCTACCACTTAGGTGGGACCCGCATGTGGTATTCATGGGGGACGAAGCGGCGTCTGGGCGGGGTTTCTCCGGGTTCTCCGGTTTCCCCCGCCATTCATTCCACCAATTGCTCCATTATCACCCAATTCACCTGCATTTCATTTCATTTCATCCTATCATACCTGGTGCTTGGCTGACCACCTGCTTCCAGGTCTTCACTCTGTCCGGTCCAGAGGTCCTTCTGTACCCCGACAGGCGTCTGACCTTAGACACTGGCTTGTAAGTCCTAGGGGGTGTAAGTCCTACATAAGGGGAGGGTAATCAGGGAAAGAAGAAGTTTTGTATTACAGTGCTGTTTTAACAATTTTGCATTTGTGGATGACGTAACCTACATTGCATGCTTTCTCCATTCACGATTAAATTATTTCTACCCAATTCTTTTCGTTTTGCTAGTGTTAGGTTAGGTTTAGTGTGTGTATATGAGTGGGGTAACAGGGTCCTGTGTAATTGAAATTTTATCCGTGTTAGGTTAGGATAGGTTAGTGACAGGGTCCTGTGTTATCGAAATAATTACAACTTAGGCAATGCTTGTGCAACAATTTCAACGTAAATATATTAATCAAACATTCTAGCATATATTATACTCATTTATAAACATTTATTTGCTAATCATCTGCCGCATAAGCGAAATAAAACCGCTGCATCTACGTACGGAATTTGCTCATAAACCAAAAACCAAGCTTGACCGCCAAATATAACTTTCAAAATCGTAAGCAGAAATAAAAGCTGCATCCATTGCACTATATTTCATTCCATGTCTCGAACGGCCGTTCTTGTAAACATTTACCTAATAAGAATAGATAAAGTTATTACAGTAAAAGGGGAACTGTTGGAATATTAAAGGAAAATACCAAAACTTAGAGAAAATGCAGTGCCCACTATTTTTCCAAATACACCCACTTACTGTTCTAAGACACTTCCAAAAGTTAAACGTCTGGTTGACGTAGAAGATGAAAATTTGAAAGTATTGATTCAAATAAAGAATACAATGAACGCGACTCAGTTAATAGTACAAATGATGCTATTTCATACCTAAATTCCAGACAATACATTCCAGGACAATAATTCAATGGACAATAATTAAGGACCAGGGAAATATTCTTATTTGTTTATTGGGTACCACCATCTGAATTCCCTGTGTTAAATCCTTTCTGACAGTGAAAGATGACTTGTCTATTAAAATTGTGGATAATGTTCGTTTGCCTAGTGCTTTAAGTAGAATAAAGCAATTACATTCTTTAAGTGCTTTGGGCAAAATCATGACAGAAATTGAAAACGGTAATGTAACAATGTCTTCAACAAAAGATAAATTGAACTCTGGTATTAAACTACTACAGGCTTTGCCTACTTATGATAAAAGCGAGCTCATTAGATTTATCGTAGAACAATTGAATTTGTCATAAACTCCAAAAAATAACAGGCAATATGGCAACAAAAGTATGGTATTAGCTTTCACACTTTGTATTCACTTCCATCTGCATATAATGCTTTGAGAGAATGTGATTTATTGATTTTACCATACCCACATACCTTGAAAACATTAGTTTAATATTATGAATTGTCACTAGAAAGTAGCTCATATTTGAAGAACAGAATTAAACACTTAAAACCACACGCTCCGATGCTTACGGGAAAGTCATATTCACGTTGGCCTCAGTTCGCCTCGATCAGCTGTTCCAAAGATAACGCAGTCGGGCCGTAGCCGGAGTTTTGCGGAAGCCTCGTACTAGATAGAGTGGTAGTTACGCTGATTCTCCGCTCAGCGAATATTTGCTCTGAAGATAAAACACACACATATGCACACATAGTTCAAAGATGCGATTTCTAGCTTTACTGCAGCTACTAAGTACGTGATTTCAATAGTTCATCCAAAATAAAAAAATAGTAGAACATGTTTGGTTACAGTTCTATTTTATTAATAAACAATTTCACTATGTCAATAAAGTATTGTTTGGTAAATACTGCCCATCGTTTGGTTTTACAAAATATGTAGATATCAGTCATAATTATATAGAGTGATTGGAACACTATCGAGCGAATTGGCTAACGCCATAGCGCCTATTCTGGAGGTTATAGGTTTAATTCCAATAGACCGAAGAACCTAAGTGTGATTTCCTTGAGATTTCCTCATTTTCTAGCGGAATGCTAGATTTATTAGCTTCAGAGAGAGAGAGAGAGAGAGAGAGAGAGAGGAGTGGGAAGGAGAGAGAAAGGCACATGAGAGATGCCAAGAAAGGGACGGACTGAGAGAAGAACAAGAGAAGATCAGGGCTGTAGGTTCTGCTAGTTGTGAACATAAATTTGTCTATCCCTGCGGTTTATGAACCTAAGAAAAAGAGCTCCAGTCATTTAAATGATTAATTTAATGCATTTATGTTCTAC